>VYZT01033852.1:1762-40962 GCA_013400735.1 Pomatostomus ruficeps | reverse complement strand
ACCTCTCCTCTCCTCTCCTCTCCTCTCCTCTCCTCCCATTATTTTCTCTGTCCTGTCATTCATTTCTTTATTGACTGACTCTGTTTCTGGGTCAGTGACACTTCAGCACTTGACCAGTGCAGAATTAGGAGCTCATCCAAGGGCCTTCAGGGTCTCCACAAGCACTCCCACATGTCAGTGTGAGCTAAAAAAAATATTTATTTCCTAGCAAAAGGCATGGAAGGAGCTCAAACATCCCAGCACGGGATGCAGCAGGGTATCAGGATTTTAACAGGCACTCAAATGAAGTTGCCAACGTGGGCTGCTGGCAGCTCCTCTGTGGTGCTGCTGGCCTGGCCCTGCCCCTGTCACTGAGGATTTCTCCGAGCTGCTGCTTCGACAGCAAAAGAGAAATTGTCAGCACTCTCACGCCAGAATATTGTACAGCTTTGGTAATTTATTTCCAAGCAACACATATGGACACACAGTTTATTGCTCCTTTCCTTTTATAAAATTCCCCCCCTTTTTTCCATCCCTAAAGTTTTTAATGAGTAGTTTCCTTTTCAGAATTCATTTTCCCTGAAGGTTTAATATTGTGCTGCTCTCAGGATTAGGAGGAAGGTGATCTTAATTCGGGACTCCCATTTATTTCCTCCAGTGCTGCTGTATTTATGAGTGCCGGGGAACAGAGTGGAGCAGGCTGAGCATTATAAATGGCATCTCAAAGGGTTGTTTTGTTCAGCTTGGTGTGTGATAAAAGTTAACGGCAGTGAATTGTTTCCTCCCCGGCTTCTGGCTTTACACATAATTTAGGGAATTAGTTTTTCTTCTGGACCTGATTTTCCTCCTGACACGGGCTGCTTTTCTCAGGAAGATATAAGAAAAGGTATTATGGATAATGGATGTCCTTGGGGGCCCTTAACAGGAAAATACTTCAGGAACTGAAAAGCCAACTGTGATGATGGCCTTCATTTCCACAGTCTTTGGTGGCGACATTTTTCATTTCATTTCAATATAAAGCTCACTTTCCTTGCACTGTTTTTATCTCTTTTACTTCGATCAAGGGAGTTCATCCTTCTAACGCAGTGCTTATATTCCCTCAAGCTGAACCCCTGAGATTTCAAATCTTTTTTTAGGATGGCAGAAAGCAGCCAGCCTGGGAGAAGTGTCTTCCAGCTATGGAGTTACAAGAGAGAGAACGAAGCTCCCTTTAACAAGCAACAAATTATTTCCTTTTCAACATCTCCCACAAAAGAAAAAAAAAAGAAAACAAGAGAAAAAAAAGGTTAAATATATATTTTTACTTTCCGTTGATTTGATGGCTTTTGCAAAGTGAAGCTAACGAGCAGAGGCATCGCTGGAAACAAAAGGCAGTGATTTGTCACTGACAGTTCATCGTTAATTGGAATCCTATTTGGTCTGAAAGATTGAGGGGAGAGCACTCAAAGGAGCCTGAAATGAGGAACCCAAAGGGAGCGCAGGGAAATAAAAACAGCACAACTCCCACGCAGAGCCACGGCTGCGGGAGGCAAAAAGCGTCCTCTGGATACGTGGGCGAGCAGCAGCACTGACCACGCAGACAGATGCACTCAGACAAGTCTATTTTAGGCCTGAGCTCCGGAAATTCGGGATACTGGGTCTGGCTTTGCCTCATGCAGCTGGGAGTGGGACAGCCCCGAGCCAGGATAAAACCCCTTGTTCCACATTTCCATGAGGAGAAATGAGAAACAGAGGAAATATTCACAACCAAACCCAAGCATGGGACTTGTCAGCTCAAAGGGGTTGGTTTTGTGAGAAAAGGTTCGTTTTGTGAGAAAGGGTTCGTTTTGTGAGTAAAAGTTCATTTTGTGAGAAAGGGTTCGTTTTGTGAGATGTGTTTGGCCAGGGCCATGGGGGTTATCAGTCAGGGGTTGATCTGTAATGGGAATAATGGGATTATCCACAGGGTTTTCCATGGAGGGGGTGCAGGTCTGAATGGAGTGGGGTCTGCAGGACAGAGACGAGTGGGTGTTCTGCCAGTGCTGCTCCTGGGAGGGCACAGCAGGGAAACCTCCTCCTCCTCTGAAAATCTGATTGTGCCAAGAGACTTGGAGCAAAGAATTATCTCCATCAGAGACAGCCCAGCTCCATCCTCAACAACTCCCAGCAACTGGCAGCTCAGGGAAGAGGCAAGAGAATCACCCTCACTCCACAAACAGAAAACTGGGAGCAAAATTAAACATCCTGCCAGAGAAGGGTCCATAAATTCCCCAGGAATCCCACTGCCCTTGCCTTCAGCTGACTGCAGCCCCAGGAAGGTGCTTTGGGTGCTCTTTTGAGCTGAGGCTGCTGCAGTGCTGAGGAGCAGACACTGTTCTGTCTCCCTGGGAGATTTGTTGTTCTCGTGCTACTTTGTCTGCTAAGAAGAAAGAAAAGTCTGTTGTTTTTGAAATCTTGTGGTTCTTGTTTGGATGCAGAGGAACGTAATAAAAAAGTCCAAATTCAATGTTATGAACCAAAGTAGGAGCCTACAGGTAATTAATTATTCAAGGTTTGGCCAAATATGAAATTAGTGAAGATGGAATTTAGCAGGTTCTGAGTTGTCACTTGAACAGCAGCAAGGAAAATAGTGTGGCATCATCGCTGGTGTCTGTGATTAGCTATCCCATTGGAATATCAGGAAAAGTCAGGCAGAGAGAGAAGGGGAAGGTCTGGGAAGGGGCACCAGAACCAACAATCCACTCAATCCAAAGGATGTGACAGCAGAGTCTGTTACAGGATCTCCATAACCAGGCAGGATCCAGCTTCCTCCTGACCACAGCGAGCTAAAACTTCCTGGGATTTTCTGAATATCCAGCAAAGAGCCCTCAAATCAGTGTCTAACCCAAAGGCCACACAAAGCTGGGAGCCAGCTCTCCAAACACCAACCAGGCACCTGAACCACAGCAAAATTCTTCTTTTTGGTGTGTGAACAAACATCTCCCCTTACTCAGAGGGTTGAGAATCATCAGGGTGACTCTGTGGTACTCCCAAAGTTGCTATGGTAATTTCATAATTAACCATCCCCGTAAATTCCCTGCCATGATCCTCACACAAATGAACACTTTTTGGGAGTGTTTATTCATTTAGTCAGGCTTTAATTTACGCTGTCACCTCATCGCTCGGGCTGTAAGGAGGGTTTATGTGCCACACAGGGAGAAACGCTGCTGCAGGTTTTGTGTCACCCACGATGAATGGGTGACACCAGGGCTGCCGGATCTGTCCCACAGGGAATGTGTGGGGACATGCTCTGGGGGTGGGATGTGCCTGGAAGGGAAGGCTCCATTCTATGATCCCCTTTCAATGCAGCTGCTGAGCACTCTGAATAAAGAACGAGAAAATCACAGTGACCACAGGCAGGGAGGCTCCAGCCCGGTACTGCTGCACCTCGTGGGCCTGGATAACTGAGCTCCAATATTGGTGTTATCCTGAAATCCAACAGGGCTCCGGTTGCTGCACTGAGCCATGGAAGCGCCTTGAACTCACAGAGTCCCAGGGTGGGCCAGGCTGGAAGGGACCACAGTGCGTCACTGGTGCCACCTCCCTGCTCAGGCAGGGTCATCGCAGAGCACAGGGCACAGGATTGCATCCAGAGGGTTCTGGAATATCTCCAGTGAGAGAGACTCCATGGCTCTGGAATATTCCCCAGCAAGGGAGAATCCACAGTTCTGGAATATCCCCAGTGAGGAGAATTCCATAGTTCTGGAATATCCCCAGTGAGGAGAATTCCATGGTTCTGGAATATCCCAGTGAGGGAGACTCCACAGCTCTGGAATATCCCAGTGAGGGACAATCCACAGTTCTGGAATATCCCCAGTGAGGGAGACTCCACAATTCTGGAATATCCCCAGCAAGGGAGACTCCACAGTTCTGGAATATCCCCAGTGAGGGACAATCCACAGTTCTGGAATATCCCAGTGAGGGACAATCCACAGTTCTGGAATATCCCCAGAGAGGGAGACTCCACGTTTCTGGAATATCCCCAGAGAGGGAGACTCCACGGTTCTGGAATATCCCAGTGAGGGACAATCCACAGCTTCTCTGGGCACTCTGTTCCACTGCTCAGTCACTGCACAGGGAAGAAGTTTCTCCTCATGTTCAGGTGGAATTTCCTGGGCATCACTTCCTGCCCGTTCCTCTAATTCCTTTCAATATTCAGGATCATCGCTGCTTTGCTTCTCTCCCATCCCACCACCCTTAATTGGTATCAATCCTGAGTAAGTTGCCTTCGTTTTCACATCTCTTATCCCTTCCTTGACTTTTATTTGTCATTTCCACCAGAAATCAGCCCCCGCTGTCCCTCAGGCTGCAGCGTCCATCTTGCTCGATCACATCAGATTTCCAGCCAAGCACTTCCCTGCTCCCTCCCACGTGGCTCCTCGTGCTTCAGAGGACTTCACCAACATCCACATCACCATTTTTGAGTCTTCCAGCAGCTGGGATGCTCTAAAAAAATTTACCAGGTTAGGTAGCAAGGTTATTATTTATCCCACAGATGAGGTGGTGTCAACCTTAACTGTGGCCAAAATCTATTCAGACAAAAAGCCATAATTTTTCCTGTTTGCACTAAATAAAATCTGATTTTCAGAGCAAGAAACTTGAGGATGCGCACAAAGAAAAGAAAGGTTCTCCTACAGAGAAGTTACAGAAGGTATGAGAAGAAAGCAACTTGCATGAACTGCCTTCTACCCAAAGGTATCCCTTAAAGGATGAGTGAAGGAGTTTCTGAATGGATGAGCTTGTGGAAATCTAAAACTGCTTTTGCAATATTGGCAGAAATATTAAAATGCAAATAATTTTTCAAATGGCAAAAAGGAGGGGAAATATATATTAAAAAAATTTAAAAAAATTATGGTCTTAATAAACTATTTTTGTTCCCACTGTTTGTTGCTACTCTTGCTCACTGTCCTCTGTGTGTGGCAGCCTTTAAAACCCTCCTGAAAAATCTCAGGCACTTTTTATGAGAGATCAGGCTGGAGCCCTGCAGGAACCTCCCTGCCTGGTGGCTGTGGTTCAGCACAGGCTTTTTGTTCTTTCCACACGGGAAATGCAGTCAGGAAAGCTGATCGTGATTTGAGTTTCAGGTTGAAGTTGGCCTTTCCCCTTTCCTCAGCCTCGCTGTCAGGAGTATTTAAATCTGCTGTGAGTGTGAGCAGAAGTGCCTCCAAATTTGAGCAGCCTGAGTGGGCTTGAGTGGCCACCAAAATTCAATATTGTCCAGTGCAGCCAATTGCACACAATTCTGCCCAAAAAAGCAGTGTGAGAGAGCGAAACTAGAGTAGTGAAACTGTGTGGTGATCACTCCTACACTGAGACTCCAAGTCACCCAGGAAATGTGAGATTCAGCAGCTTTGCCTTCGAATCCCTGAAACCAAACCAAGAAAACTTTCCTGGAATAAGAAAAAAACCCAATGAAACATCCTCAAAGTTTCAAAAGTGACACACAAGCACAGCTCTTTCATTAGACTTGGCAGCTCCCTGATGTAAATGTGCGCTCTGTATAAAGATTTTGCTGTATTTGGATGTTCCAGTGCCACATCCTCTCCTCTCCAACAGTAATAACAGATAAATAAATCAGAATTCCTCAGGGGACACTTTGGAGAATTGTGGAGATCGACTCACATTTCCTGGAGAAGAATGGGTGGAATATTTCTGTCTTTTCTGTCTGTAATACTCCATAAAACACACATGTGTGTGTCTGGGATCACACAATCACACTCCTTTAACCCTTGCAGTGTAATTTACACATAAATTTTACTTCTGCCATGGCTGGTACCTGTCAGCACCAGGGCACCCACCTGCAGGATCGTGTTTTCATTGATTGAATCTGAGATTTTTGTAAAAATATTGCATCAAAACCCTGCTCTGGTGCAGGGAAGCCTGATTCTCCTCAGGACTATCAAACCTAAAAAGGGGGTAAAAAGATCCTGTTTCTGGTGCTGATTTAAGGTAAAAATCTGTGAGTTTTTCTCCCCAAATACCCCTTCATTAGCTGGGATTAATCCACTGTCCACTTGGATGAAAGGCTGGCAGAGAGGGATGAAGTTGATTAAGTTCTTTGGGCAGAAAAGCCTAAATATCTGCAAACAGGGATATAAACAAAGAATATAAATACCCTTAATGTATAAACACAGGGATGGATGTGTCCCTTTATAAAAACATTCGATCAAAACCCTGCTCTGGTGCAGGGCAGCCTTATTCCCCTCAGGACTCTGAAATCTAAGAAGAGGGTAAAAAGATCCTGTTTCTGGTGCTGATTTAAGGTAAAAATCTGTGAGTTTTTCTCCCCAAATACCCCTTCATTAGCTGGGATTGCTTCACTGTCCACTTGGATGCAAGGTTGGCAGAGAGGGGTGGAGTTGATTCAGGCAAAAACCCCTAAATATCTGCAAACAGGGAAATAAATAAGGAATATAAATAAAGACAATAAATATCCCCAGTGTATAAACACAGGGATAGACGTGTCCCTAACGTGGATTTTTGTCACTGGAGCTGCTCACTGCACCCAGCTGTGATGGGCTCCTTTCCCCATCACCTGGAATCCTGCAGGATCCTGGATTTGAGGAACATATTTTGCCTCCAACAAGTGCACATCGTCCTGAGGCCAGGGGTGAAGGCTGTGCTGGGGATGAAGGCTGCAAACACCTCGGGTGGTGATTTTGAGCTGCTGGTGAGAGCTGCAGGAAATTTAAAATACACCCCTCCAAACAGACACATCCATAACACTCCCAGCATTTCCAATTAAGTCAGGGACGGAAGGAAATTTCCCCTCCGAGCTTGTTTCATAACAAATCTCCAGCTGACAGCGCTGCACCTTCCCAATTTTTGTGCCTGAGGAAAGGAATGGTTATCAGAGGGATGGCGTGACCTTCAAACCTGTGCGGAGCTTTGCAATCACGAGCAGGAGCGTGCCAGGGCTCACAGAGCTGCTCCTGCCTGTTCCCCGCTGCGCTGCAGCTTCCTAATCAAGGGTAATTAACAGGGAAGAGAAACAGCAATACAATCCCGTGCACATGGAAATGGCAATCAGGGCCGCAGCAAAGTCACTTTTATGCAGGGTTTGTGTCATGTGCAGCACCAAATCTCCCAAGCTGCTGCTCACATGGGCAGGGCTGTTCATGGGAACAATTCCCTGGATTTTCCAGGATCACCTGCCCGAGGAGGGATCTGCAGAATCCTCTGTACACCCTGACAGACTCCTTCTGTCACAAATGCATATTTCACCTTGTGATTCTTGTGTTAGACCAAGCGACATTAAAATTTTAATTTATTTGCTTTTTTAATTAGGTGACATTTGCCAGATGAGCTGCAGGAAAACTGGGAATTGGTGGTGGTGGCTGCTTCTGGTTCCTGATGAATTCCCATACAAGCAAAATAAAAATAAAATGAGCTCTGATGAACACAAATGCAACTGCGTATTTTTGGTATCGTTTATTTTCCTTCAGATTTGCTAATAATACCAAATTAAAATAATAAATATTTGAATTTCGTCGTGGCATTAATCATCACCTTCATCCTCGTCTCGCGTCAGCTGTGACATTCAAACAATGCTCGTGATTTAGCAGAATAATTCTGGATCTGCACTGACACTCCCCAGTGAGAGAGCTCTGCTTCAACAGGGTTTAAAGTACATTTCTATTTTCCACTTCAACCCCACTGGATGGGACCCTCCAGAGAGGAAAATTTAATTCATTTTAAGATGCGTAATTTCTGAAACTTTCCTTTTTTTATGGGTGCAACCCCAAAAATCTCAGTGCTCAGTAAAGTTGCTTTATTAATAATGATTTCTTTGTTTCACAGGTTGGATTGGTTTTTTCCTTTCTGCTATGGGTGACCAGAGAAATTCACACACAGAAAGCAAAAAGCTTTAAAATGAAGGCTAATAAAATAAAAAATGAAGGTTTCTAGAAGAATATTTAAATGGAAGATTTCTAGAACTGTATTTCTGTTTAATAGAATAGGAACACAGCCTGCTAGATATTCAAATCTTTCAATCAGGGTAGCGGTTTTGCTCTTTTAAAAAAAAAATGAGATAAATTAAGCAGTTTTAATTAAGCTCATCTCATTTTCATAATCCTCCTTCTCACCCACACTCTGCTGGAAGGTCAGAGGAGTAACTGCGGAGGAACGCGGCACTGCGAGAACAAATTCTAATTATTGCGAGGGAAAGTTAAAATATTTTCTTTTCAAATATTTACTTTTTTCCCTTTTCTGCTGAATTTTGAGGATAATTTCTCGCTGCTGTTGCTGTGTTTTCCCCTCCGGCAGTTTGTGCTGATGGATGGCACCAAGTTAGGGGGTCACAGCGGAACGAAAACAAGCGGCGAGCGCTGACGAGCGCAGCGTTATCAATACGGAGAGGCGGCTCCCAGGACTCCCAGAGCTGAGATTGTTATCCCAGGGCTGGGATAGCCCCAAAATCCCACTTTTTCCACCAATTCCTGCGCTGATCTGTGGACAGAGATCTCTGTGGGTAAATGAGCCACTGGCACTTCACGGGCTCTGAGCTCCAGGCGTAAATGAATATAAATCAACCCGACTTTCACTTTGTGCTTTATTTATGAGGTGGTTTTTAATAAGGTTGTATTACTACCAAATGTTATTACAGATAATCTTTATTATCAGCACAGCCTGGAGACCGAGGCTGGCTGGGCTCATCTTTCATTTCATAGCTCCCCTGAGTGAAATCCTGGGGTGTGCTCGCCCCTGACTGAGAGCTTTGGTTTTTATTGGAGCTCTCAGAGGAGAAGGGCACTGCCCATCCCTCTGCCCTCGGAGGAAACCACCAGAGGAACTCCAATCCTGAATTTCTGTGGCTCCAACACGCTGACAGAATTAAACATGGACTTTTGTAGCTCGTGGCACTGAAAAATCATTCCTTTGTTTTGCCTGATTTACCTCCTGGCTAATATTTTGGTTTTTTCCCACATAAAACTGTGCTTTTCTGGAGAACTCCTCAGGTGTTTAATGGAATAGTTTTTTGCAGGAGGGTCAGAAAAAAGCTGCCAGTGAGTGTTGAGGTGATGGCCTTTTTGGGTGATGAATAAACCTTGCCTGGGACCATCACGGAACACACAGAGGAGCAGAGCAGCTGCCAGGGGTTCAGAGGGAGCAGCTTAGAGAGAGAAGGAGCCCAGGCACCAGCTCGGCCAGGGACTGGCCACCGGGATGAGCTCTGCAGGCCTCTCCATTCCTTGAACTCACTTAAACTCAGCTTTTCCCCTTAAACTCAGCTTTTCCCCCTAAACTCAGCTTTTCCCCCTAAACTCAGCTTTTCCCCTTAAACTCAGCTTTTCCCCCTAAACTCAGCTTTCCCCCCTTCCCTGGCGTTATTTCCTGCTTGGGTGTGCCCCGTGACATCAGTGCCCTGCACATTTGGCAGTTCATTCCCGCCACTAAAATAAAAGGTCCATGAGAACGTCAGGGAGGTTTTAGCCACTCCAAAGCTCACTGCACTTACCTGCCCTTATCAAAAGCAAGGAATATTTCATTTTTTATGGTTTAGAAGACTTTTCTAGGCCTGCTGCACAATACAGATTGGTTTAAACCCCCGCAGAACAGGACAAAGGCCCCTGCCTTGCTGGTGTTTACTCTGAGGCAGAGGATTTGAGGTAAAAGAACAGATCTGTGTGCTCCTCCAGCAGGCAGCATGTCCTGAGCCCTCAGGCTCGGTTGGAATTGGTCCTTCCTGAGCAGCTCAGCAGGGCAAGGAACACCTGAAACAGGGAACAGCACAGAGATCTGAACTCTCTGTAACGTAAAAAAGGAAATTGCAGCCTTCAAAGCCATTGGGAGGATGGGAAAATTGAGACAGACGGTCCAGCCGCCCTCACACAGTCAGGGCTTTCCAAATCTCCTGTTCTTGGGCTCAGGCAGGGCACGAGCCGTCACCAGTTTGTCAGTTTGTGGCCCAACAATCCAATTTGCTCGATGAGGCATCTAGGGCTTTAATCTCTGAGTGGCAGTTCCAATCCCAGCGTTTTCCTGCCGGCCAGGCAGCCGGAATCAGAGGCTGCGAGGAGCCCAGGGAGCTGGCAGGGCTGGCAGGAAGCTGAGTTTGCAGCAGTGAGTGCAAATGGGGCTCTGGGAGGAGGCATCCAACACCGGGCTGGGGCTTTTCCCTCTGTGCCCGCAATTCGCTGGGAGGGGAGCACAGATGTGCTGCGAAGAACTCCCATCGGATTTAAAGATGAGAAATTGTTAGGGTGGCTCTAATTAATTTTCTGCATCAGTTTAACTGATATCTCTATATTGTAGCACCGTGCAGGATGGTCTGAAGCCACTGGAGCAGAATTGCTCAGTGAATTTCGCTGCGTGAAATGAATTTGGCCTGTTCTGATGAGCACATGTAGAGAGGATCTCATTTAATTGAGTCGCCAGAAAAAAAATATTTGCCAGAAGACATTACTGTGGTGTCTGGTGCGTTTCTGTTGTTTAATGCTGCTGTAATTTGTCCTAATTTATTCTCATTATGCTGGTGGAGGATGGAGTGTTTTCAGAGGCCCCATCACATCTGTAGTGTTTACAGGAGTGTGTCAGCCAAACCCAATCTGTTTGGCCACAACAGAACAGACCAGAAGTGTTTGAATCTCAATTTATCCCCGAGCTTGGCTTGACTGGTGAGTGGCTCTTGAGGCAGAACCCCTTGGGGTGGAGGGCTTGGATATTCCATGTCCAGAAGTTGGACTTGATGTCCCTGGAGGTCTTTTCCAACTGAAATGATTCTGTGGTTCTGTAGAGGAAATTCTGTTGCTCTGTAGAGGAAATAATTATTTTGTATAATTAACAAAATAATTATATTGATCTACAATTGGTTTTTTTTCCCTTAACAGCCTCTCTGCTTGTAGAAGAAGAAATGATCCTTGGTATGTTGGAATATTTGGGTTGTATTGAAAGAGAATCTCGACAGGGAAGTTTGATGCTGAGATTGTAATAATTTATACTGGCCTGGTGCTCGTTGAGAGAAAACTTAAATGTGAAATGTGCTTTGCTTATTGCCAGGTTTTAAAGTCCCACGGGAATGCAGGAACTGATTTCAGAACCTCAGCAGAGATTAAGGCAGGAAAAGAAGCAGCACACTAAAATCTGCTGGGCCAGATTCCACATCTTCAGAGGCCCAGGATGCTGCGGTTTGCAGGAATGAGATTTCACACTGCAGGGTCTCACTTGCCTCAGAAGAGTTCAGGCAAAGAGACCCATAGCGTTGGTAATTACAGACTCTTTGCATACTTTTAGTTGCACTTCAGGCATTTGTAAATTGAAATGTGCTGTTATTCTAGCTCAGTATCCAATATCCATCCTGAGACAGAGTGTGATAACCCTTTTTTTGTAGCCTGTAATTCAAACATGACTAAGCAGCATTTTTTTTGCTACGAGGGAGGATGTGGGAGCGAGATGAGGGTGCCCCTCACCCTCTTGGCAATCCAGCTTTCAATCCAAACAGAAATCCAGGGGTTAATTGAGGAGGTTTACATAAAGAACACAGCTAAACGTTCTTGTTCTTAAAATGCCACCAAGTTTCACTTGAGGTGATCCTTGAAAATCAAGAGAAAAATAGCAGCGGCTGTTTAGCCTGGAGCGGGAAAGTCAGTGTTCCGAAAAAAGTGTCAGGGAAAACGAGGGGGAAAGAGAGGGAGGCGGAGAGAGGGAAAACTGCAGCCCGGCTGCTCTGGAGCCGGCAGTGCAAGCTCTCCCGGAGCCAGCGCTGTGCGTGGTACCACAAACAGGCTTTGCAGGGGACTGTTTGCAGGGGAGATTCCGTGTGCGGGGATGCCAGGAGGAGATCGGCTCTGCCAGACGAGCCGGGGCTGCTGCGGAGCAGCTCGGAGCATCCCCGCCTCGCTGGTGCCCTAAGGGCTGGTACAAACCCGAGGCAGCCCCAGCAGCGCAGGGCAAAGGGCATTCCCTGGGTTCAATGGGATCCCAGGGACACAACTCGGCCCAGGTGGGAACAGCCGAGCAGCACCCCCGGGTCCAACGCGGATCCAATTGGATGGAGCTCAGCAATGAGCAGATCGACCTCAAATCCCCAATGAGGAACTGAACAAATGAGGGAACTGTCCCCCATTCTAATGACCCCCCCAAGGGAGACTCCAGCCCCGCTGAACAAACCTGTTGCAGAGAGGAGGCTCCGGGCAAGGCTGGAGCCTCTGCTTTGGAGACACTCGGGATGTTCCGTCTGCTCCCCTCAGAGAAGCCCCAAGCTGAGCTCAATCTCAGCCCCCAAGGGTTCTCCACATGTAGGGCTGAGGGACAAGGAAAGGGAAAGGGGATAAAAATGTATTAAAAGAGTATAAAAAGAAAAGACAGAAAAACCATCAGGCGCCATCGCTGCCTTGCGAGCCCAGTGGGGAAGGGATGCTGCAGGAACAGCCGGGGCAGAGACCCTCACAGCTGAGCTCTGCAGGGCTGAGGATGCCAAATTTCTGTTCTGCAATGCGGGAGGAAGCCGGGCATGAGCAAAGCTGGGGATGGGTCATTCCTGTGGGTGCAGAACTTCTGGCTGGGCTCTCTTATTGGGCTATTGGGGCAAAGCGGGAGAGTTCTCAGGGAGGAACAGCTCTGGGGTTAAACCCTGCTGCAGCCCTGCCCTGGCTTGTGCCACGTGTCAGGAGAGAGACAGAAAACCATCAAGGAAATGCTGCAAAAAAAAAGTTCTTAGACATTGCTCTGTGTGAGGGATTGATGAGGAGGGTGCAAGGTTTTCTTTCAAAGCTATTAAATTTGATTATTATGAGTGGAGGAAAATATTTATCCCCTTGACTTTATTTCTCTTCATTTCATCAAGATATGGTGAAATTTTTGGTGGTTTTTTGCTAAAGATTAGGGTGGCCATGCTCATTCTGAGGATGAGAAATCTGCTCAGCTGTTACCAGTGCATGGACAAAGGGGATGTGAGGCTGAAAGCTTTGGCAGCAGCAAACTTTGCTGCAGCTTTTTGTTTTCAAGTTCATTTATGCTGAAGGCCTTGGAGACAAGAATTCTCTGCGGTGCTCACTTTCCTGGGCAGAAAGGAAAGCTCCTTTAATTAAACTCATCTCAGAGACTTCCTTGGAGGTCCCAGAAAAATCCCAGTGCCGGTGTGGCTGTGAGAATCTTCCGTGGCAATTTGTGAGGCCCCAGCCAAACCCTGGAATCTGCAGCATCACGTTCCAGGTGATTTGCAGAGCTGTAACTGCACGTTCCAGAAGCTGGATTCCTCCTAATCCCAAAGCTTTTCTTCCAGCTTCTCCTGCTCCACAGCATCCTTACAATGCATTAAATTCCCCTGGGAATTTGGAAGCCCACACTAGCAGGCATCCATGACCTGTGCTGTCTGCAACGAAGCACTCAGCACAGACTCTTGGCCTCTCAGCCTCTCAGGCTGAGTGTTTTCTGTCAGATTTAGAGTTGTAAATACATTTTTTGGCCTCTCAGACCCTGCTGGGGCTCTGTTCCACCATTCTGAGGTCTGGCTTGACACCCTCAGCAGCACAGAGAGCTCCCCGGCCCAGCCTGGCACGAAGGCTGGGGAGGAATCTCGGGGCTGACGAGCACAACGTGGGAAGAGTCCAGGATGACTCAAGAGCCCTCTGCCAATGAATTGCTGGTTCTCATGAGTGCCCCGAACCAGAAGGATCCCAGATGACGTCTGTGAGCCCGATCATTTGACCCAGCCCACAGGCACAGATGGGGGCTCGGCAACACATGCCAAGTCTGCTCGGGAGGCAGATGGAGACGGAGTGAAACGATCTCGGCGCGGAGCTGGGAGTCAGCTCTGCACATCCTGAGATTCAAACCAATGAGCTCTCTGCTTGTCAGAGGAAAAGCTGGGAGGTTCAGACAATCCTGCATTTCCACAGGTACCTGCAGCAGGAGGAGCTGAGCATTGATGGCCTTGACTGGTTTTCCAGCTTTTCTTGCCTTAGCTGGGAGCTGCTCAGTGAAAAATCACCCCAGTGGCTGCTCTGATGCTCAGTGCTGTAGTGACAACAATAAATATCACCACTAAAAGCAAGTGGCTTATTTAAGAAAAAAATGAAGGGGAAAAAACCAGTCTAAAATGTAAAGCTGGGCTTTTCTGCACCTGAGGCACAGTTAGGCCGGGTTTAAGTTGACTACAGGACCATAAGTGGTACCCTCTGCATCATGAAAGTCTCAGCCCCTCTTTGTGTTGTGTTCCAGACACTCTTAATGGAAAGTCACATTTTTATGAGCAGCCCAAGTTATTTGCAACAACATTTGCTGGGCTGCCTGAAAAGGTGGGATGGGAGTTCAGTTATCAGTGAATTAATTGTCCTGATGCTCCTGCCCTCCCTCTGTCCCCGGGGAGGTGGCAGGATGAGGAAAGGGCTCTGCTTCACCAAACCCTGGCAGAGAAAGGGTTCTTTGGTGTCAGGGCCACGTTTGTACCCTCCCCACAGCACTGCACTGAGCTCCCAGCTGGAAAAAAACCCAGGTTGAGATCAGCAGTTAAGGGAACATCGGGAGAAGCTGTTGAGTGAATGAAATCCCTCTGAGAGGTACAAAAGAGAACAGAATCAGCAATGATTTTTCCCTAGAAATGGCCCTTTCCGAAGTGCACTCCTTGCTGTCACGGATTTTAACTTCTGAGATCACCACGGCGCAGACATCAAACATCAAACGTTCCTCTGGAGTTTCTTGAGAGAGTTATTTTTTTTCCCCACTTGGAAAGGTTTCTGCTTCTCCCCCTCATCTGCTCCCAGATCCCTTTCCTAAAATTGCTTATGACTCCGAGGAAAGCTTGCATCCCCTTGGAATTGCTGGGGAAAATGGATGGAATTCAGAAGCACAACATGGGAAAAACAGGTCATTTTCTTTCAATCTGTGGGTGCAGCTTCACTGCTCACACACTGCTGCCCATGAAGCCACATTTTCCCATAATAAATCCATGGAATATCAGGGAGGACATGCTCAGGTAAAAATGTTTCTTTCTGGAACTGGTGAGTGTCCATAACAAACAAAAGAAGAAAGGAAAAGAAACTGGAAGAGAATTTGAGCATTGAATTGAAAGATTTTTTTTTTCTGCAGCGGTCCCTATAATCAGTAGCAATTTTAGTTCAATTGTTCCTGAGAGAACAGGACCTCAAAGTGTGTCTTCTCTATTCTTTTCCTGTTTTTAAGGCACAATGAGCCAAAGGGATCTCAATCAGCTGCTGTATTTACAGAAAGGACACTTTTGGCTCATTACACGAATTTACAATGAGAAAAACAGCCCATAAATCACCCCGGAGATTGATGGAGCACGGACAGGAGGAGAAAGGAGCACGATCCGTCTGTGCTCTGTGCCTCTCCCCGCTGGCACCTGGAGTATTCCCTGTCTGTGATGGATGGGCTCATCCCTGCAGGCTGGGAATCCCTCCTGGCGGGGATTTTATCTTCCCTCCTCACCTGGGGGGATTTTACCTCTGTATTTCCCCATCGGCTGCTGATGCCCGGGAATGGCTCCTGGAACCTTGAGCTGGCACGGAGAAGTAGCCAGAGAAAGCACTGGAATGGTTTGTTTTTATCTCTTTGAGATAAAGTGCAAGTTTTTTTTGTTTTTTTCCTTTTTATCCCTTTTCCCCAGTAGTCTGTCTGGCTGCGAGTTAGGACAGAGGGGGTTTTTTTACCTTCTTGCTGGGATTGCAGTTTTTTGGGTTTTTCCCCTTTTTTTGGACTGTTCGGCTTGGTTTTTTTTCCTGTCTGGAAAATCAGCCCATCTCTGGGGGAGACCCTCTTCAGGAGCTCCTAGACCCCCAGCCCAGCCGGGCCGAACCTTTGGGAGGAGCTGAACCAGAGAAAGGAGAGACACTAAAATCCCCCACCTTTCTGCACAGCAGCGAAGGTTTATTATCTAATATTATTAATTTCTTTTCCCTTGTGCCTGCATGCACCTTGCTTGTTAAATAAACAGTTCTTATTTCACTTTCCTCCAAGAAAATTCCTTTCCATCCTTGGCTAGAGGGAGGAGCTGAAATTCTGCCTTTTAGAGGAGACACCTTTTCGGGGAGTTTCCTCCCAAATTTGTCTGGAACCGGGACACCTCCTCACCTGGGATTCTCCTCCCCTCAGGCTCTGGGGAGCTGCAGAGCTGTGGGAGCTTCCTGCAGAGCTGGGATCCATGGAGAGCAAAGCTGAGGGTCTGGCTCTGTGCTCATCCTGGGCCTGGCGCTGCCCAGCCAGGGATTTCTTCAATTTATTTATTCAGGGTGGAAGATTTTGTAGCAATTCCCAAGATCCAGGAGTGTGGGACTTTATTTGCTCAGGTTGCTTTTTCCCTCTCAGCATCCCAGCTCTGGAGCAGGTTCTTGGACTCCCAGGATGGAGCTGCCACCCTCAGCAGCGCCGTAAATCAGAGATTTAATCTCAAATTAATACAAAACCCCAAAAAGATAAATCAGTCACAGTTAGCAGATTTACCTGATGCGGTGTAATATTTATCTCAGAACAAATACTTCTCTCTGACATCGGTGTATTGCTCTGAATTTATGCTGGTTTTAAGCTCTGCAGTAATTAACGGCTCTAACAGGATTTGTACCTTGATTTTTTTTTTTTTGCTGGAGGTTTATTCATTCCCCTCCTTTATTCCTACTGCTCGAGATCTGTGTGAGCTTCTGAATAATTTGTATTTGTTATGTTGCAATGATGTAGGATCGGTAAGGCACATCAAGAAGAAACACTGAGGTGAATTTTCATCAGATTTAATAAATGCAGAATGCATTTCTTAGTCTTTTTTTTTTTATTTTAATAAAACTATATGTCAGAGCTTGCATGTTTGTGAAGTTAGGTGAGCAGAAAATGAAGAAAAAGAGATTTTTTTCCTCTGTGTATTTCTTTATAGCAGCTATTCAAGTAGAACAGTTAATTTTCTCCTTTTCTGCTGGGCACCCAAGGTGTGCACTTGGTACTTTTGAGTGGAACCTTGCTCCCAATCTCTACACAGAGAGGTCTAAGGATTAATTCAAATAAATTCCCTGAGAAAGAATTACAGGGTTTGAAATATTAAAAAATCTAAATCTAATTATACACCGGTTGTAGCTTCCTTACTGAAATACACCAAGGGTCAGGAATTATATTGCCACAAAATATGAATAATTCTTCTTATTTTGTTAGCAGGGGGCTTCCTTACCCAGACAGGATTATCAGTGATATTTTACTCTTCTTGGACTGTATCAAAAATCTTTATTTTTGCATGGCTGTGTTCCTGTTTTCACAGTGGACACACAAAAGGCAGTTTCATGCTGGCTGGACACTGAATGGATCAGCGCCAGCCCCTTATTGACATCTGTAAAAGTGGAAGCTGGAACTGCAGATCCCAAAGGTTTCTGTTTGTGTTTTTCTGCCAGGGGGAGAGGCCTGGTGAGTTCAGCATCTCCCCAGGCTGGGAGCAGCACAGGAGATGCACAGAGAGAACAACCAGCAAGGGCCAGCAAGGGCCAGGAACCAACATCAGCTCCAAAAAATCCCCCCTGGCAGAGTGGGAGCCACCTGTTCCAGGCAAGGACTGAGCAGAGAACCCAACAATCAAGGCCTAATTAACATCAGAAGCAAAGCAGATCTGGAACCAACAGGAAACCAAATCCTCAGAACTCCCGAACTTGGAACCAATGGACACGGAACCAATGGATCTCTGGGGGTTTGACTGGATAAAGTTTGGGGGAAATCGGGTAAAATCCCTGTGCCCTGGAATGATTTTCTCTGCACAGCCGGGCTGGGTGTGGATGAAATGATTTCTGTGGCACATCCTGGCCAGGAATAAAGCAACGCCGTGATTCTCTGACACTGAAAACGTTGTTGGGGAGTTTTTATTTTTCCCGCAGTTTTCGGGACAGGAGGCCTCGGTGATCCAGCTACAAACAGGCTGCTCGCTGTGCCCGTGCAATTCTCGTGGGCAGGACTCACCCCACCCTTGCAGCCGAGCTCTGTGGGGCCACCTCGGGCTCTGAGCTGCACGGTGCCATTACCAGAGCATTCGCTCCATCGACGTGTGGAACTCGCTAATGGGGACGGGACCCGTCGATAATCGCGCCCGTTCCCAACTTGGATAAAGTAGATTACGCTGGTAAATAAAAAGTTCCCAAGTGTCCTGCGTGAAAATCCTGTTGCCTTTTGGAATCCAAGACCACAAAAAAACCCCCGAATAAAAACAAAAAGAAAACAAAACCAAAACCAAAACCAAAACACCAAAAACCCAAACCCAAACCAAAACCAAAACCCAAACCAAAAAACCAAAAACCCAAACCCAAACCCAAACACAAACCAAAACCCAAACCAAAAAACCAAAAACCCAAACCCAAACCAAAACCAAAACCAAAACCAATCCAACAAAACAAACAAAAAGCCCCCAACAAAAAACCCCCACAAATCCAAAAACCAAACCAACCAAACAAAAACCCCCCAAAACCCCAAAAACAAAACCAGAAAAACCCTAAAAAAAATGACTGTAATTGAGAGATGTAGCCAAAGAAATTAATGTGATTTTATTCATATTATGGTTCAGACTGAAGCAGGAGTGGGGAATCCAACAGTTAAAAAAAACCCCCCAAAACAAAAAAACCCAAAACCAAAACAAAAAAAATACCCTAAAAAAATAAATTACCATCATGGAGAGCTACAGCCAAAAAAATTCATGTGATTTTATTGATATTATGGTTCAGACTGAAGCAGGAGTGCGGAATCTAACAGCACAATAAAACCCCCAAAACCAAAAAAACTGAAACTAAAACAAAACAAAACCAAACAAAACCTAAAAATAATATTACCATCATGGAGAGCTACAACCAAAGAAATTAATGTGATTTTATTCATATTATGGTTCAGGCTAAAGCAGGAATGGGGAATCCAACAGCACAAAAAAACCCCTAAAACCAAAACAAAAAAAACCAACCCTAAAAAAAGAAATGAGGATCATGGAGAGCTACAGCCAAAGAAATTCATGTGATTTTATTGATATTATGGTTCAGACTGAAGCAGGAATGGGGAATCCAACAGCACAAAAAAAAACCCCCAAACCAAAAAAACCCCAAAACCAAAACAATGGGGAAGATTCCCTGGGGGACAAATGTTTTGAAAATATATGGAGATTTTTATATTTCACTGTATCGAGATTGATACTGACCTGTGTATTTGCATATTGAAAAATAGAAATGTTATATATTTACATAATAAGCAACGTTGACACATTTCTATTGATATTTAAAATATAAAATAGAAATATGTCTGCTGCAAACACGGTACTTGCCGTGCTGGCACAGCAAGATGAACTCTTTGCATCCTTTCAGACCCATTTTTCTCTAATTTTTCTATTATTTTATGCTCTCTCCTGTAGGTATCCCACACTGTTGTTGTGTTGGGCCTCACCAATACCTCGCTCCATTTCTCTGATTTTCACCCAGCTCCCAATCTCTGATATCTGATATAAATCTTGCTGTGCTCGGGGGAATTCAGGCAAATTGCTTCAGGAGAGGTGCTTGGATGTGCCTCAAGGAGCTGGCAGAGCTCGTGCAGAGTCTATAAATTCGTTCTATACGATCCCACCCTGGCTGCGGGATTATCCTGACTTTGCCCTTATGGCTCAGCCCAGTTCTTTCACAGCCAGTTAAATTCAGCACGCCTTGACATCAGCCCTGAATATTTCTCAAACCCATGAGGTGAAATCTTCTTAGCACAGAAAATGGAAATCTGTAAGATCAGTTTCATTGTTAAGGTTCCTCTCTACATCTGAATATTGCGCTGCACTTAGATCAGCTGAAGGATATAAAAATTATTTATTTCATTCCAACAAATACGGGAGAAGTCGAGGGGACTGAATGTAATTTTCTACATCGGTTTTGCCTGACCTCAGGATGAAGCGGCTCCCAGTCCCACCATAAATCAGCAGAGCAGAGCTGACTCCAGGCAGCCAAATTCATGTAAAAAATCCAAGAATTAGGTCAACCCAATTTAGAATTTTTTCACAAGTGCTGCCTTCTAAGACAGAGCAGGTGTAAGGGAGTGGGGAGCACTTCAATAGCTGCTCTGCTCTACCTCCTGCCTGGTCAGATTTATGTGCCTTATAAATCTTTAATTTTTTTCATGAAAAGAAATAGAGTGACCGTAATAAAGGTGAGGCCAAACAGTGCAGCTGCTGCCTTTGGTGAATGGAGTCTGAGTGATTTGAAAAATCAGATGTAGCCTGAAAATCTCCATATTAGACATGCTGGAAAGGACATTTCCAATGCAAATTCTGTGTTGCAGGCCCCGCAGAATTAACATTTGTAGCCTGTAGTAATGCTTTGTTACCAATTCTAAACCTAGATGCAGATGAGAGTCCCTGGGTGTTGAGTTTGTACACAGAAAACGTAATTTTGTGTGGCACAGAGAACTGGCTGAGATCTGTTTCTCAGTAATTCAGGAAGGGTGTGCATAAATTGTGTTATGAACACCAAGTTATCGGTGCTTTAAGATCTCTGGGTAAAACTGAAAGGAAAATGCAAAATATTGCTGGTTTGCATCACGCCTCATGAAATGCACACCTGTTGTCCTGAGTTTTGCAGTTTTTCAATGTTTCTCTTTGCTGTAATACTTTCTCATGCATGCTGCTGTAAACATGGCCATGTTTTTGCTAACTATCCATGTTTTTGCTAACTATCCATGTTTTTGCTAACTATTCATGTTTTTGCTAACTGTCCTTGTTGTTCTCATTCCATTCTCCCAGGCGGAGACTTGTGATGGATTTATGCTTTAACCAGTGTGATTGAGAGGTGGTAATTTCTACCTCCAATCCACGGTGATTTCTGAGAACATATAAATAAAGGTCAGAGGGTTCTGCCCTCTCTCTTTTTGCCCTCTCTTTTTGGCCTCTCATTTTGGCTCTCTCATTTGGCTCTCCTTTTTGGCTCCTCGGCCTAGTTCGGGTACGTGTGTTTGTGTCCATATAGTAAAAGAAACATCCACACACACCTCTGAACATGCAAATCAGAATTCCTGCCGGTCTTAATCCCTTTATCAGCTGATAAATGTCCAATAACGCCGACAGAGCCAAGCCCTGCTCCTGGCTGGCTACAAGAGGTGCATTCAGGACTGGTCCTGCGGAGTGTGAATATAAACTCACACCCCACCCACCCTCTGCAGCCCAGGGATAATGAAAACAGATCTTTTCTTCTTAAAATTACACCCAGGACCCGCTTATCTTTGTGCGTTTCTGTCCTCTTGTCGCCACCTAAAATCCTGAGCATCCAGTGTGGTTATTTTATCAAAACTCTCTGATGCTGATGCGTTTTTTATCTGGACAGAATTCCAGGGCACTGGGGATGATCTCCAGGCAGAGTCAGGGGATGTTTTTGGGGATGGCTGAGCTGTGGGAGGGTTTGGGAGAGTTTGGGATATTCCCAGGGGTGCAAGTGGAAGCCAGGATTTACCTTTCTTCCATGAAATTTATCTCGTTTTATTTGATCTTGGAGCATCTGTTCCCTCTGATTTCTTCTCCAAATGAGAATTTCCCCAGCATTTTACACAGGAATGGTCACTGTGCAGCATTTAAAGACAAACAGGTCTCACACACATCACTCTGACCATTGATTTTGATGCAGTTTGTATTTGGACATCATTTAAAAGCAGTCCTGACCTTCATTACAAGGCAGTTTAGAGGAAATTTGGTCTTTAGTTTTTACTGATATTAGAACCAACACTGCAGGAAATAAAGACTCGGATTCTTGTTGCCCCAAACCACATCAAGGCTGAACAAAACTCACGGGTGCTTCCCTGCAGGGAGGTGTTGGGCAAAAATCACCTGGGGAAAGCACATTTGAAAATATGGATTCACGTCCAAGTCCTTATGCTGAATATCATATATGAAGTATCAGAGAGGGAACAACTGGGACATGAATTTAATTTTTTTTATAGTCTAATTTACTGGGTTTTAATCTGTGCTCCTGTCAGCGCTGAGATTTCTGACTCCACAAACTCCTCGGTGCTTCAGAGCACCAAAAATGTCCCGAGGGAATTTAATTGGGAATTAACCAGCTGGAACACCAAAAGAAGGAGCTACTCCCGTAGCAGGCTGCCCATTAGACGTTCACATTGAAATATCTGGTTATTAAACGCACCCAGGATTACTTGGAGCTCTTCCGTGGTTGTCAGCTGTGCAAAGCCGATCTCGCCGTCTTAACAGCTCAAACCTTGGCAAAAATCCTTCTCAATATCCACACGTGCAACGGCAAATAGAGCAAATTGCCCATTTTAGCCACAGGGAGAGGAGAGGCTGGAGGGAAGGGGAGGAAAATGCAGTTTAGGTTGTGCTGGAACACCTGAGCAGTGTCCTGGCTGTGGCTGTTGGTCACTGTGGGCTCAGACAGAGTTTAGGGATTTTCTGGAGATGTGAGACCTGAACCCCCAGGCTCTGAGCCCTCCTGCTCTGTGATCATCCTGCAAGCGAGATTGGGGGTGTAACGGAGCGAAAGGCCCTGCCTGGGGGCAGGCAGCGATTCCCAAGGGTCACCTCTGGCTGCTGATGGATGTCCTGGGGTGATTTTCTGCTCTGGATTTCCCTATCGGCTGCTGATGCCCAGGAATGGCTCCTGTCACTTTGAGCTGGGCAGGGGAGCAGCCAGGGAAACTCCAGCACGGTTTGTTTTTAACTCCTCCAAGGTGCTGTATTGGCACAGAATTATTTACACTCCTCACTGGCTGTTAGCTAGAAAAGGAGATTTTTTCCTCTCTCTGGGACTGTGGCTTTTTGCTTCTTCTTCTTCTTGGACTGTTCAACTTGGTTTTTTTCCTATCTGGAAAATCAAAACATCTCTGGGGGAGACAGTAATGGGACCCTCGCCAGGAGCTGCTGGACCCCTGGCCCAACTTGGCCAGAATTTTGGGAAGAGCTAAATCAGAGAAAGGAGAGACTCTAAAATCCCCCATCTTTCCCCACAGCAGAGAAGGTTTATTATCTAATATCATTCATTTTTTCCCTTGTGCTTATGTGCACCTTGCTTGTTAAATAAACAGTTTTTTTTCACTTTCCTCCAAGAAAATTCCTTTTGATCCTTGGCTGGGGGGAGGAGCTGAAATTCTGCCTTTTAGAAGGGACACCTTTTCGGGGAGTTTCCTCCCAAATTTGTCTCAAACCGGGACATGCTGCGAAGGGGAGCTGCAAACGAATCCCTGCAGGAATCCACTCCCCAATCATTCCCGCTCCTCTGAGGCAGAGGGCTGGGTGGGTGTTCACTCCTGACATAAAAGAGCATTTCACTTTCACTTTAAATGGGTGGAATTTGGGCTGCTGAGTCCCACAAGCTGGTGTTAGGGGCAGGTTTGCTGGGTTGCTTGCTCGTTACCTCAGGCTCTTTGAGGAGGGATGGAGCCTCCAGCAGTTTCCTGTTTGTCTGGTTTCTGCCTGGATTTACTTCTGGATTTGGTAAAGGAATGGAGATCATCAGTGGAAGAGGTGGAGCAAAACCGTTGGAGACTTGTTAGTGGAACACACAGAAGAGAAGTGTTTCACCATTGATGTTGGCAGTGATAATTCCAGGCTTTATGGATATTCCCAGAATTTATGGATACTCCCAGGCTTTACGGATACTCCCAGGCTTTACGGATATTCCCAGGCTTTGTGGATATTACCAGGATTTATAGATATTACCAGGGTTTATGGATACTCCCAAGCTTTACAGGTATTCCCAGGCTTTGTGGATATTCCCAGGCTTTACAGATATTCCCAGGATTTATGGATATTCCCAGAATTTATGGATATTCCCAGAATTTACAGATATTACCAGGATTTATGGATATTCTCAGGCTTCATGGAAGCCTCTCCTGTTTATAAGGTGACACAGACAGGCATCTCTTTGGTTTTTATGACACGTCCCCCTCACACAGGAGCTTGAAGAGATTCACTTTGTTTAATATTAAGGAAAGATTTTCATAATGTCCCCAATGTGGAGTGTATTTCATAATCATGGCTGTATTTTAAATTATGTTGGATTTGCTTAACCTTGGAGGGAAGGCGAAAGGGGGAGGCAAAGTTATTCCTGCTTAGCTACACTGACAGGCAGGTAAATAAAATTGATTTGCCTTCTCCCCGTTTAAGATTTCCCCAGCTGCCTCCCTCAACTCTGCCTCGTTCTTTTTTCCATATTTCACCCATGGTTTTAAATCTCGCTCTGAATGACAACATTAGCTTTCTAAACTACTCAGCAGGATCAGTTTGCCCCCAAGGACTTCCCTCGGGCTGATTTGTAGAGGCTGCAGTTGTCTCTCTGTTTTTTTTTCCTCTGACCTACATTGAACAATACCCTCGCTAATGACATTTCCCCAGCAACGATGCACCGGGGAAGAGCTCGGAGCGAGAAGCAGGAGTGATGAATCCATTCCAAATGGATGCAGGAGGAAGTGCCACAATTTGCTCCTCTGTCACTGCATAAAAAACTACAACTCCTGTCTTTTCCCATCAGCCATAAAAATGGAGCTGGGCTGGGATATTTGCAGATAAATCAGGCACGACGCTGCACAGGGCATTTTTGCAGCCTTACAAAGCCAAGCCTAAACTTGCAAGATGTGGCTGTGTCTGTCCAGATGGCCTGACTGGAAAGCCTCAGCTGAGAGGAAAGGAAAGGAAAGGAAAGGAAAGGAAAGGAAAGGAAAGGAAAGGAAAGGAAAGGAAAGGAAAGGAAAGGAAAGGAAAGGAAAGGAAAGGAAAGAAAAGAAAAGAAAAGAAAAGAAAAGCTCAGGATGAAAATTCAAGAAATGATTTCCTGTGGGGAGAGCAGGTGATGTGCAGAGGGAGCCTCATTCCAGCTGGGCTAAACCTGACATCAGAAATCTCCTCCATCAATCCACAATCCCGACTGCTCCTCTCCTCCCAGAGCCACACCCAGCCGTGTCCTCGGCCATGATTTCCTGCTCTCCTCTGCCTGTTTGCTCAGACACAGCCCCTGGAGCTCCAGATCTTTTTAAGGCACCAAAAAGGGCTGCACTTCCTGCTGAAGCCTCACCTAGACACGCCTGTGCTCCCTGCCTGCTGCTGAGATTCATTTCACAGCTCTAAAACCAGACTCTGCTCCTTCCCCAGGCCCCTTCCAGGACCTGCCCATGATCAACAGATGAAGCCACAGCTGATATTTCAACAGAATGAACTTTAATTCCAGCTGGGGGCTCTCTGCAGTGCACAGGACCAGCTTGGCTGCAATAACTTGTGCTTTTCAACTTCTCCCTGAGAAGGAAGATGTGAGGGAACTGTCCCAGGTTCTCTGAAGCTGATACATGAAGTTGTCCCTTCCCTTGCGAGCAGAGCTCCTTGGGTAGAAGACACTGCAGACGTTTACAGCTGGGGATTAAAGAAGAAGTGTAAACTGACTATTTACTTGGAACACTTGCTTGTTCTAGCTGGAATTGAATGTATTGGATCCTCTGACAGCAGGGATTATGCTGAACTGTCACACGCGCGCGCTGGAGAATTGCTGGGTAGCTTGGCACTGTCACATGGGATAATAGAAAATGTCATTTTTGCTCAGCCGTCACAAGATGCCTTATAGACGGTGCTGTTACTGCAGCTTCAGCTTCACTCCTCACACAACGTGGAGATCTCCAAACGATGGAATCTGATTTAGGACCCACAAAAGTACCAGAGGCAAACTTTTAGGGGAGTATCTCCTGTGAACAGGATGTTTTCGGATGTATAAACAAAGATGGAGCAGAGAATCAATCTAATAAAAATTGTAGCTTGAACTTTGCCTATCAGTATCTGAACTAGATGAAGAAGTGGCTTTGCATTTGCATTTCACAGACTTCCTGTCCCTAATAAGGTGTCAAGAGCAGGACTTCCACAAAAGGAGCAGGTAGGGAATTATTGACACACTCCAGGGTGAAAGTTCTCTCCCTGGAGGGCTTTAAGGTTTTGGAAATCATCCTAAGATTTTCCCTGAAGTGATTTTTTTCAGGATTCCCCTGGAAAACCACAATGCAGTGACTTGATTTTCAAATTCAGAGCCTCTAACAACCTCTGCCTTGTCCCTTTAATTTGTTTCTGACAGATTTAAATACATTAATTTGCTTTCAATTTGAGAGGGGTGAGAGCAGGGGGTACTAAATTTGCAGTTGATGAAACCCTCAAGAGAAGAGAGAAAAAAGAAAACTTTTCTTTTTACAACAGGCTGCTTTGTAGAGCCATAAGGAATAGTTGGCTTCTGCTTAGCACTTATTTGCTTAATTTCAGAGCGTGTTATCCTCTCCAGGACTCAGAATGATGCCAGGATGTGTCAGTGACCACTGAGCTGAAATCCCTGTGCTGCTGGCAGGTCAGCATTGCCTGATTCCACTCAGGAAAGGAATCTTTTCTGCTCTATCAGCAGCAGAAGGAGCAGTCAGAGATTTATCAGGTAGTTTGAAGGACTGGATTAATGAAATAGACTCCAGGAGTCTGTTCCAGGAGCTCCTGGAGCTGGTTTGGGACCCTTGCACAGCTCAGATTTGCAGCAGTCAGGAAGCATCTCTAAATATTTCTGCCTACAGGACAAGCAAACGCACACCACGGAGCCAGCAGGTTCTGCTCTGGAAAGGATTGTTAAATCAGGGTGGGGATGGCCCAGGGAGATCCTGCTCTGGCCAGGTTTGGTTTCTCTGGGTTGGCTGGTGCTGCTGACAGAGCTCTGTGAGTTTTGCCCACGCCAGGCAGGACACGGTGCCCGAGAGCAGGGAAAGGACCTCCCCTGCTGCATTATTTCCTGAATGGTGAGGAAATTCCAATTCTCAGAAGATATCTTGAAGTGTTTTGATGTGATTGAAACCTCAACTTGTTTGAGCAAAGTTCTCCTCTGGCCAGGTTTGGTTTTCTCTGGGTTGGTTGGTGCTGTGAGTTTTGCCCACGCCAGACCTGAGGGCACAGAAAGGGCCTCCCCCGCTGTGTTATTTCCTAAATAGTGAGGAAATTCCAATTCTTTGAAGCTGTCTAGAAGAGTTTTGGATTGACTGAAACCTCAACTTGTTTGAGCAAGGGGAAACCTCAACTCATTTGAGCAAAGTTCTCCTCTGGCCACGTTTGGTTTCCTGTGACTTGGTTGGGGCCTTGGTAGAGCTCTGTGAGTTTTGCCCATGCCAGGCAGGACACAGTGCCTGGGAGCAGGGAAAGGACCTCCCCTGCTGCATTATTTCCTGAATAGTGGAAAAATTCCAATTCTCAGAAGCTGTCTTGAAGTGTTTTTGTTTGATAGAAATCAACTTGTTTAAGCAAGGGCAAACCTCAACTCTTTTGAGCAAAGTTCTCCTCTGGCCACGTTTAGTTTTCTGTGAGTTGGTTGGTGCTGCTGACAGAGCTCTGTGAGTTTTGCCCATTCCAGGCAGGACACGGTGCCCGGGAGCATGGAAAGGACCTCCCCTACTGTATTATTTCCTGAATGGTGAGGAAATTCCAATTCTCAGAAGATATCTTGAAGTGTTTTGATGTGATTGAAACCTCAACTTGTTTGAGCAAAGTTCTCCTCTGGCCACGTTTGGTTTCCTGTGACTTGGTTGGGGCCTTGGTAGAGCTCTGTGAGTTTTGCCCATGCCAGGCAGGACACAGTGCCTGGGAGCAGGGAAAGGACCTCCCCTGCTGCATTATTTCCTGAATAGTGGAAAAATTCCAATTCTCAGAAGCTGTCTTGAAGTGTTTTTGTTTGATAGAAATCAACTTGTTTAAGCAAGGGCAAACCTCAACTCTTTTGAGCAAAGTTCTCCTCTGGCCGGGTTTGGTTTCTCTGGGTTGGTTGGGGTCTTGGTAGAGCTCTGTGAGTTTTGCCCATGCCAGACCTGAGGGCACGGAAAGGGCCTCCCCTGCTACTTCCCAAATAGTGAGGAATTTCCAATTCTCAGAAGCTGTCTAGAAGTGTTTTGGAGTGATTGAAACCTCAGCTCGTTGGAGCAAGGGGAAAGGGAAGGCAGGTTCTGATTTTGTGGTGATCACACAGAGCTTTTTGTTCTGCTCCCTCAGGGAGGAGCTGCTGTTGGAGCCTCTAGAGCTGACCTGCTGCACAGAGCCTCTGCTCCACCTAAATCCTCTATTCCAGTCCCAAACTCCGTAATTTCAGAGTGGGAATTTTCCTTTTCTTCATTAATCATCCTGAACTCGTTATCTCTGTGCAGAGGGACTGGTCCCCTGTCCATGCAGATGCAGACAGGAGACAAAACGAGATTGACACTTTAGGCACGGCACCACATCGTCTCCTTTCCTTGCTGCCTGTTTCTTGTCTTGATTCCTGAAATAATTTCTCTTTTCAGCTCAGGATTTCAGCAGGAAAATGACTCCTTAATTTACACTAAACAGCTTCACTCCTGTCTTTTGAAGACTTTTTGCAGACGGCTGGGTTTGCTGGAGGCAGTGTTGGTGAGGGGCACGTGTGAGCAGTTAAAGCCTTCATTTAACAGCTGCCCAGAATTTGTCTGGAAATAAAGTGGATAGCAAGAAATAAACCACAAAATAGCTCACTTAAACAGGTGTATTGAAAAGCTGAGGGGTTTTTTTTCTGGTGTTGGTGTTTAATGGAGGAAAGGGAGGTAAGTTAAAATCAACAAAGCATGTGAAGATATATTTTCTCAGTGTTTTAATTTCTGTTATTTATCTACTGCCTTTTCATTTATTATCACTATTTATTTCTTTCAGCCTGGAGAGTGAAGTGCCAGAGTTGAGGTAATAGGGACTGAAAAAGGATTTTGGGTGGATGTGGGGCAGGAAGGGAACATCCCTGAACCCCAATAGCCTCCTGAGGGATCAGGCACAGAGCCCCTGAGGGAGAGAGGTCAGGGCCCTTTTCTGATCCCCTCGGTGCCAGAACAGTGAGATAATCTGCAAATGCAAAAATCTGCAATCAACCAAATTAACATAAACTCCACGCCAAGCCCTAATTAATGATAATAACAAAAAAGAAGGCATCTACTTGAAAATGCAAGTGCTTAACACCTCCAGGAAAGGTTAATGGGAGAGAGATATTAAATTTTAGGGATTTCTGGCCACAACTGTCTGAATTTGACACTGGGAGTGTGGAAGTTGTACAGAGCAGATGCTGCGTGTGAGCTCACCCAGCTCGGGGAAAATCTGCTTTTGTTCCTTCTTCGTCCCTTCCCAGTGGCTGAAATGGTGCCAGTGCCAAACTGGTGGGGTCACTCCTGACCTGTGCTTTAACTGGGACCAGAAAAGCCTGAATTGCTGATTACTGGGCATTAAATAGATCTGAACTTTCTGCTTAAGGCAAGCTCGTGGGGTTCAGCTTCCTCCTTGCTTTATCCCCATCCCCACTCCCAGAATCTCTGAGGGCTCCCTGCTGCTCTGTGGTGGGAGGTTTTTTGTGCAGCAGCTCCATGTTCTGCACTCCTTCCTTCTCATCGCAAAATATCTTCATGGTTTTTCACAGAGTAGCTGAAAATAAAATAAAAAAAAAAAAAAGGAGTTGGCAATGAGAATTGGCATAAAGATATGCTTTGGATTATTATTGCATAAACACTGAGAGTGGTTGTGGCTAATGGAAGCCAGAAACTACAGCTCCGTGCAGCAGCCAAATTTGGAGTGTGCAATTATGGTAAAAAACCTAAACAGCCAAAAAAAAAAGTCTCCAAACAGCCCTTTACCCATTCAGGGACAGGCAATGACCTGGACTGTGAGGACCAGGAGTCTGTATTTTAATTTTTGCTATAATGATTGATTAAACCGTCCTTGGTCACAGCAATGTGTCTCCCTGTTTGAAGCCCCAGGGATCTCTGTGCCTCCATAGCAGCTCAGAGCTGTGAGCTCAGAGAGCTGAGAGACTCCTCAAAGTTATTTTCTCACAATATTGAAACAGCAGAAGCTGCAAACAGAGCAGATCCACGGGCCAGGCACTTCGGTACCTCCTGCTCATCATTTAATGGATTTAATAAATACGAAGTGTATGCTGAGGATGCCGGTCCTCATCTTCTCCATTAATGGAAAACAAGCAAAAGTTTAAAGGATTTGAAAAGTTTAAATTTTCTTTTTAAGGAATTTAAAGAAAATCCTGAAGCAGGGAGGATTAGAGCTCCAAAACAGGACTTGCTGCAGTTTGGGGTGTTCTGGGGTATAACCAGTTCTTGGCCATCCCCTGCAAGAAATCATTTCACACTCTACAGGGCAGGCACTTGGGGAATAATAAGGGACAAGGTTGTCTGCACCCAAATAAAACTGTCAGATTGAAAGGCTTTGGGTTTTTTTTGGTTTTGGGGTTTTCTTTGGTTTTGTTTTTTTTTTTCTATTTTTGGTTTTGATTTTGGCTTTTTTTGTTTTGTTTTGTTTTTTAATGTGTCTAACTCGATAAAGAGTGGAAGTTTGTGGCTCCTGTGTGTGAAAATCCATATCCCACCTCGGAAGACCGAAGGTGCTCCCTGGCAGCCTCCAGGCCCCGCCATGCAGCTGGAATGAGCAGCTCCAGGGCTGTCTGACCCCCATTCCGGCAATATTCCTTGTGCTGTGCTGTTCCTGACTCCTTCAGAACCAGGAGGGCACAGGAGCTGAGGGATCTGAGGGAAGCAGCAAAGTCTTTGGGTGAGAATTCTTTTCAGCTCAAAACTCTTTTGTGTCTTAAAAAGCAATCCCAAGTGGCTGGGCTGGATTTATGGAGGCAAGGATGGAGCCAACGCTGCTGATAAATACCTGGTGATGGAAATCAGCGGGAGCAGCTGGGAAAGCTCTGTCGGTGTGTTTAGGCACTTTGTGGTTTTAAATGCATCAATTCCTCCCTAATGGGTGTAATATAAAGACAGTTTTCTCCACGACTCCGAGGTTATATCCATTTTTCACAGAGATCCAAACTCCTCAGCTTCTAGTGAGAGATCTATAAACATGAGCAATGTCTCACAACAAAGCAAGGATCTTTTATAAATAGAGAAATAACTTCAGCTGGGACTGCAATGGAAAGAAATAACCACGCTGCTTCCAACAACCTTTACTGTTACTAACTTGGAGCTTCACTTTTGTGCTTTTACCTTCTGCTGCTCTGGGAGCACATAATTGTCATTGCTTTTCAAATGTTCCTGCTGCAGCTGGATCATTTTTCACAAGTTTTCTCTCTCTGTTAAATTGGTGGCTCGGAATGTTCCAGATCTCAGTTTAGCATCTGCTTTCTTTGGCTGTCTGCAGGGTGATATTTAAATGTCCTTTGGGAAGGGTGACGGGCTGCACTTCACTGCCCAAAAGGAGACAGAAGTGGACATTTCCCTGATCCTTCTCAAATACCTCGTTTGAAATGTGTTTCCCCTCCATCTATCAATTGATTGCCTTTCGGGGTGGATTTTTTACCACCTGATTCCGTTTTGTTTGTCCTGATGGGATAAAAGCTTTTAAAGGTGACTTTCAATTCAACGATGGATAATGATAAATTGGTTATTACAAAAATGATTCAGCAGATATTGCCAATTTATTTTTTTAAAATCTACACAGGAAAGCTATTGCACAGCAAGGCAGAACTCAAATTTAAAGCAAATGCTCTGCATTAGTTTCCCACAAGGATCCTGTCATCCTGCACACAGGTTCCACTTAATCCCCTCCCAAATCTGGCTGAGCAAACCTCTGTAAATGTGGCCGAGTAAACCTCTGTAAATCTGGCTGAGCAAACCTCTGTAAATCTGGCTGAGTAAACCTCTGTAAATCTGAGTAAACTTCTACCCTGGCTGTGAAATGCTGTCCACAGTGAGAAAGAAACACAAAAAAGCTTTCCAAGAACTTGTGCACTTTCCTGGTCCCCTGGTAGCAGAGCGCCTCTGAGGTTATGATGTTTATAGTTTATTTATTCTTCTAACAGCCCAGTGTCTTTCCCAAGGCTGTGCGGGAGGCCTGGAGGAGAGGGGGAGGTGAATTCATTTTCCCCAGTCCAAAGGTGCCTTTGCCACTGCTGGGCCCTCCTTTCTCCGTGCTCTGCTCAACCATAATTCCATTTATCCTCGCTCAGGTGTGACTCAGCTGCTCGACTCCGCTGGTGCCTCCTGCGAGCTGAAGCTGTGATTTCCCGCCAGGCCCTGGCCATGTGATGCTGGTGTTAATTCATGTTCTCATTTGCATTCCGTGGAAGCAGAGGAAAAAGCTCCCTGACGTGTTTGGATTCACATTCTCGGGGTTTTGTTGTTCTCGGGTGTGTAAGTCCCATGGCCTTTAAATAACTCGAGAATCTTCGGTTTTTTTGGGAAAATATTGAATAGCCTGTTTTAAATAACTTGTGTTCCCCGTGCTTGCTCCTCTCCCAGAGGAATTGCATTTGCATAGAAAGAGGATTCCTTAAATAAAAGCACAAAATGTGGTTTTTGAATAGAAACTCCGCAGCCAGAACTAAGATTAGAATTAAGCACTGCCCTTCCAGCTGAATAACAGACTAGGTCAAAACTCCGCAGCGTTTTGCTGAGTATTAGAATAAGATGGAGTTTTAATTCTATTTTGATCCATTTATCCATCTAAGCAAGCAAAGGATTCCAGACCCCCTCCCAAGATGTGATATCTGGAGCAAAGGAGGCCTTTTTGCTGCGTTGTTCAGAGCCCTGACAACCAAAAAAAGGCGAAGGTTGGAGATCACCAAACACAGAATTTTAAAATGCAAATGAGTTTTGTTAATTCTGAAGACTCTTAATTCTTTTGGCTTAATGCAATGGAGAGGTGAATCTGAAATAATCTCTTTTATTCCAAACCGAGGTGGCTTTACCTTGTTCCTGCTCAGATTTGCTTCCCTGGCCGGGCTGGGATTTCGCAAATCCTGCCTCAGGGTCCGGGAAGGACACGGAGCCCGTGGGTGGGAGCTGCTGGTTGGGGGCTGATTGTCAGGGAAGGCAGAGATTTAATCCATCCAGAGGAGTTTTCCCCCAGTTCTTGGTTGGTTTCTCATTTGTGGTGGGTTTATTTGGGTTTTTTAGGGTTTTTTTTAGTTTTCCACCTAAACTGGGAGTGTTTAGGGCAGCAGCACATCCCTGTGTGTAGAGCCCATCCTGATCACAAAAAACCCACTTGAATTCCCTGGACACCTTTCCAGCCTGATTTGTTACTCAGAACAGGAAAACCATTCCTTTGAAATATGACAGGGATGCATTTCCAGGGGGTTTTATTTCATAATTGCCTCACAAACAGTCACAACTCACTGCAGCTCTCACCACCTACTGCCAGATTGGTTGGGGTTTTGTTTGTTTGGTGGTTTTTTTCGATACCTGAGGTCTCCAACTCGGGGTAATTAAAAATCCTGGCTCATTTTTATTTTAACGCCGAGAGAAGGGTTCAATCTGTTTGTGATACCGTGACTGACATTGTTTCAAAGCAGATTTCGAGATAAGTTTGGTCCTGACATTTAGGCAGCGGGTGGGTGTTGTTTATTGCCTAGCAATTAGAACTTCTATTAACATAATATCTCCTCAACTTCAGAAATTTCTGAGAGCTCTCCATGAACAGATTCCCAAGAGCTCTCCCCTGCTCTCTTCCCTTTGTCTTTTCACTTTCCCACCTCCACAGCCTTCCACCCACCTGCCTTTAAATGTGCTGTTGCAAATTTAGAGTTCAAGAAACTTTGTTTAAGTCTAAATCATGAGAGATATTTTCTTCTAGGGCAGAAGCAGCCCACAGCCCCTTTATTTTAAACCAAGTTAAACCAGAGCTTTTCAGTCTTCAGAAACTTTTTTTTTTTCACTTTTAATATTTCTCCACGAGCTCTTCACCACAGAGAACGTGTGGTGAGGAGGGCAGAGCCTGTTCCCCATCTTGAAATGATGCAAGTGCAACAAGTATTTCCCTTTCCACCTGCGTGCTCAGGGCTCCCTTTTCCCTCAGCATTTTCTCTGATGTTGTTATCAGTTTATTATGGGGATACATTCATTATTTCTATTATTTCTGCTTTTTACGAGATTGTCATGTTAATTTTTGCCTCTGTGCTAACAGGTTTTCTGCAGGAGAAAGTGAAAATGAGACAGCTCGAGCTAAAGATGCAACGAAGGCAAACAAATGGGAAAAATGAAACTTAATCCAAATTATTACTTTGAAATTAATTTCTAATTTATTTCAAACTCAAGTGAGAAGACCCTGCTGTCCACAGCCCAACGTTCACTGCTGCCCTGTCCCAGGCTTTGCTCACCGGGTTAGAGGAGCAAAATGGTGAGGATTTCTCGAGAAACCAGACAAAACTGAACATTGTTCCTGTGCCCTTTCCCCTGTGCAAATCCACCTCTGCACACACACCTTAGGGCAGATTTCCATCCTTCTTTCCAACCTTTCTTTTTAAAGCTTCAGCTCCATCGTTTCGGAGTCAGGGAACAGCTCTTGGTGACCGTGTCCTGCTTTTCCCCCAAACCCTTTGCGGGGATGTTTTTCATCAAAGGAGACACTCCCTCCCTTGCCTGGGAGGATAATTATGGGATGTAAGGGCCGATCTTCCTTTTCAAACAGCCACAATTAACACAATTAACAAATCAGCTCTGGGGAGCCGTCAGTGCCTTGCTGTGATGCTGGGGCCAGCCCTGAGGGAGCAAATGCTGATTCCCTCCCTTGCAGCCATCGCCGCCACCCAGTGCCACGTGCTGGTCTAATAAATCATCCCAAAAGGATAAAATGAATAAAACCCTCCCAGCACTCCCCTGGGGAGGAGCAGGAATAATCTGATTTACTATCAGATCCAAAATTGCTGCTCAGACCGCAGGGGTTGGGATAGGAAGGAAGAGGAGGATAACTGGGTGGGCAAGTGGCGAGGAAGGGATGAAATTCTCAAACCGGCTGAAATCCAGGGAGGCCGTTCTGTCACATTGGTACCTCCCCGAGCCGGCACCAAAACCAGAGGAGCTGATCCCTAGAGAGAGCAGCTCCTGCCCGGGTGAGCAGCTGGGGAGCTGCTTTGAGTAGGGGAGAGGCAGGAAAAGGAGAGCCCTGGGAATGGGGCTGGAGCATCCCGGCTGCTTCCCAGCAGAGAGAGCTGTGGGACCGGCCAGGAGTGATGGCTTTTCGGGAAAAACGGGCAAAACCATCAGCTGGAACGAGTGTGGGCTTTTCCAGGCTTGTTGTCTTGAGTTTTGCAGTTTTTCAATGTTTCTCTTTGCTGTAGTACTTTCTCACGCATGCTGTTGTAAACATGGCCATGGTTTTGCTAACTGTCCTTGTTTTCATTCCATTCTCCTAGGCGGAGACATGGGATGGATTTGTCCTTTGACCAGTGTGATTGAGAGGTGGTAATTTCTACCTCCAATCCATAGTGATTTCTAAGAACATGTAAATAAAGGTCAGAGGGTTCTGCCCTCTCCTTTTGGACGCTCTTTTGACTCTCTTTTGGCTCTCTCATTTGGCTTTCTCTTTTAGCTCTCCTTTTTAGCTCCTTGGCCTAGTTTGGCTACGTGTGTTTGTGTCCATACAGTGCAACATCAACATCGGCTCAGCTGGAGAGGAGGAGAAGGAGGAGAGCGGCTCCCCGGGGATGAGCGCGGTGCCGGTTTCCAGCAGCCCCAGGAGGAGCTGCCAGCAGCTTTTATCCCGGATAACGAGGCTGACAAGTCTCGCTGCCACTCGGGCACACGGAGCTCTCAGGAGAGCCCCACATGAATAAATCATCGCCTCTGTAGTGACTCTCCAGGATTCATGCTCCCCCACCTTTCTCTGACAAGCGCTTCTCTCTCTGCAGGTTGTGATTGTGGCTCCTTGGAGGACGGTGACAACTGGAGAGTCCTGGAGGTTTCTTCTTTCTCCTTTTTGGATGTTCCAGTAACTTTTCCTGCCACTGAATAGCTGAACAAGCATCTGTAATTTAAAAAAGGCAAACATTTCCCGAAAAGCAGTGTAGAGCTTAAATTTCATTCCCAAATGAAAGGAAAACCAGGTTAGATCAAAACCAGAATCAAAAAAAGACAAAACTTCCCAGAGGTTGAAAAGCGACATTTAATTACTGTCCATATTGAAGTTCTTATTTCAGGTTTCATTAGCAACACATCAAGCTGAGAGAATACACCTTGGTTTAGATACTTCCATCAGAAACTGGAATTTATCAATGTTTTCCTGGCATGGAGTCTCGTTTTCCCAGGCAATTTGTCCTGAGAGGTGCAAAACGTTTGGGGAAAAGCCCCGTATGTCAGTTGAAACACCAAATGAATGTGACCCTTTAGTCCCTGATTTTTGGGAAACCAACCAAGAGCTGTGGGCAAACTCCTCTGGATAGATTCAATGATTTTTGCTTCCATCTGATTCCAAAGTTTGTATCTTATCTAAGATGATTTTTTTCAAATTTAGATTGGGAAAGTACAGGACTGACTCCAGGGAGTGGAAAACATAACCTGAGCCTTCACCAGAGAAGGAGAAACAGAAAGAACCCCAAATCCCTAACTTTTAGGACATTTCCTTGGGAGGGAAGCAGGAGCCTGGAGATGTTTTGTCAGTGTTTTAACATTCCCGGAGCTGTAAAGAGAATAAACTCTTCAATTTAGCCTCAGCTCCAGAGCAGGTACTGGCTTTTCCAGCCGGGATAATTCTCAGAGGTCCAAAGGTAAATCCTGAGGGCAGCAGGAGCTTCAAGGTTTTCGTTTCACAGCTGTGAGTGCCACCTCTGGAAAAGCTCTGCTGGAGCAGCAGGATTCACCTCCGCCTGGGTGTGTCCTACCCCAGAGTTTGAAGCTGTTGTTCCCAGGCAGCCTGAGATCATTTTGGTGTTTTACAGCCAGGAGGAAAGGGGAGAAAAGGGGAATGAAGAGTTTTATTAAACCTTGTGATAGGAAGGTTGGTTTGAAGTGACTGTGCCGGAAATATCCAGCAAAGAGGTGAGGCAGGAGAAGCAAAATATTCAGAATAACCACATTTATGACTGATCCAGAGCAGCGCAGTGTCAGACATGTTCTGTCATGGCTAAATTGGCTTTTTTTTACAAATTTAGGCCAGAGTTTCAATGATAAAATCTTTGAGTTGTAGAATCGAGCCTTACATGTAATTGTGGAGTTTTAAACTATTGTTCTTATCCTCACTTAAGATCTTCTACTGATTTCTGTCAGGAACCAAATTAACATATCTTGAAATGAATTTGCATAACCTGAAGAAAAAAAAAAAAAGGCTTGCAGAGCCTAATATAAATTTCCATTCCTGATAAAGTATTAACATATCCAAAAATGGATTTTAAAATAGTGCCTCTGTGTTTTAAATCATTCCTGCCGATTCCTGACAAACAACTTGGATTTGCATGTCCTGACTTTGCGATGGAGCTCACTGGCAAGGGAGCGGTTTGTAAATCAGCTTTTTAGCACTCTGCTGCCGCCGCCTTTGTTGGTGTCAGTGCAAAAAGGCAACCAAAGCTTTGCCTTCTGCACGTGGGAGCCCTGAAATAAAGCCAGAATCTCCAGTGGTGTTGGAAACCATGTATCTTTTAGATTTTTTTTTTTTTTTCTCTAGTGAGACTTAGCTGAACTTTATTTTGAGAGAAGGAATTTCTTTCATTTTGTTTTAAGGGATGTGACACCATTCTATAGAGGTGAACTTAACGTATCAGGACTGGGAGTAGCCCAAAAGATACTTAGAAAAATAAAAGTTATGAACAGAATATCAACAAGACATCAGTAGCTATTTATGAACATCTGCTCTCAGCTCTGGCAGAATTAGAGACACTCAGCTCGGAAAAGACCGATAAGAAAATCAAAAAATGAAAATTTATTTAACATCAGAAATAAAGAGGTTTAAATCCAATGAGAAACTGAATACTGGAGGTTGCTCAACTCTGGACCAATGAACTTATAACCATGGATCTCTATGAGTTTTTTACTGTATAAAGTTTGAGAAAAATTGAATAAATTTCATGTGTCCTGGAATGATTTTCTCTGCACAGCCGGGCTGGGTGTGGATGAAATGATTTCTGTGGCCCATCCTGGCCAGGAATAAAGCAATGCCTCGATTCTCTGACACTGAAAACGTTGTTGGGGAGTTTTTATTTTTCCTGCATTTTTCAGTGGCAGTGGGAAGGGTGCCCTGGAGATGCTTCGTTGGACTCAGCTGGAATGCAAAGTGCAAAGCTTGGACCAAATGCATTCAAAGGGTGACCCTCAAACCAGAGCACTTCTCACTTCATAGATAAAATCAGAGTTACAGAATTGTAGAATCAGAATGGTTTGGGTTGGAAGGGACCCTAAAGCTCCTCTCACTCCAACCCCCGGCCATGGAGCCACTTCCACCATCCCAGGCTGCTCCAAACCCCGTCCACCCTGGCCTTGGACGCCTCAGGGATGGGGCTGAGGACTTGGGGCTGTCCCTTAAGAGACGATTCCCTTCAAATACAAAATATTTATTACTCTGCAGCAGCATTTTTCTTGCAGGATAAGTTTTTTGCTGAGGCCTGGAGGAATTTCTGGAGAGAGTTTCGGATCAGTGTGTTGTCCTGAGTTTTGCAGTTTTCAATGTTTCTCTTTGCTGTAGTACTTTCTCACGCATGCTGTTGTAAACATGGCCATGGTTTTGCTAACTATCCATGTTTTTGCTAACTGTCCTTGTTTTCATTCCATTCTCCTAGGCGGAGACATGGGATGGATTTGTCCTTTGACCAGTGTGATTGAGAGGTGGTAATTTCTACCTCCAATCCACAGTGATTTCTAAGAACATATAAATAAAGGTCAGAGGGTTCTGCCCTCTCTCTTTTGACTCTCTTTTGGCTCTCTCATTTGGCTCTCTCTTTTTTGGCTCTCCTTTTTGGCTCCTCGGCCTGGTTCGGCTACGTGAATTTTCTTTGTGTCCTTACAGCGCAACATCAGCGTGGTGGGATTGAGAATCTGGGGGGCTCTGAGCAATCTGCTCTGGTGAAAGGTGTCCCTGTCACGACAGTGGGATTAGAATTAGACGGTGTTTAAGGTCCTTTCCAACCTCAACCACTGTGGGATTCTCTGATTCTGCCCGTGGTGGAGGTCCTGACAGCTCAGAAGCAGCAGCTGGCCCCGGATGATGTTGGAGTGCTGGCACTCGAGTCTGCAGCCAGCGAGGCACAAAGGCTCTGATTCAACGAGGTACTTCAGCTCCAGGAGTCCTGAAAATCCACAGAAATCAGCTGAATGATGCAAATGTTTCAGGTTGTGCACATAAAATCTGCTGTGATGGAGCCAGGAGCAATTCCCACTGAAATCTGCCCTGGAGATTCTCTCTGCTGCAACTGCCGCTCTGGGTTTACCAGAGAACAGCAGCAGAGCTGGGCAGGAACACCCTGCACCCTCTGCAGATGGGCCCAGCTGGCAGGGAAATCAGAAGGTGAGGCAGGAGAGACACATCTCTTGTTCTCACTGTGGTTTTCCCAAAATCCTTCCCCACC
>VYZT01033850.1:0-10630 GCA_013400735.1 Pomatostomus ruficeps | reverse complement strand
CCCTCTCATATGGCAAATTCCAGCAAGGCTTTATTTCTGTTGCTGAAGGGCAGCCAGGGAGGAAAAAGGGCCAAGGCCAGCATGGCCTGGACTTATAAAGGGTACAAACCAGGGGATGGGGACAAGGTGTGGGGTCAGTAGAATAGGATGGGGAGAGGGGTGGGGTCAAAGGTCTGCCCAGGTAGACAGGGTCAGGTTACAGCTGCCTTCTTAGACTTTGGAGTCAGCCCACCACCGGGGGTCACCTTCACCCACCCCAACACTTCTGGATTATCTTTCATGCCTCTAATTTAGGTATTATCATTTGTTGTGGGAACAGGGAAACAATTACAGGAGTTCCCATTGTCCTACACAGTTAAGCTTTGAAGCTTTATTTATTGCTTTCCATCTCACAGCCCCTTCTGGAAAATATTTTTTTAAGTTCATTTTAAAACTCAGCACAATGTGATACATATCTGTAGTTTCAAAAGGGACAATAATACAAACTCATGAAACTGTCCAAAAGCCATAATCTAAAATTCAGAAAATTATCTCATAGACCTGAGTTTATTTAAATACAAAATGCCTTATAGTAGACAGCAGGGTTTTGGAAAGAATAAAAAATATATGTCTCACAATTAATTACTTCAGAAAACACATATGAACTGACTATTACTCATGTTTAATTTCTTCTAAAATGATTAACATTTTAACACTATTAACATGGGCTTTTAAATGTTCATATCACTATTACTATATCCCAGTATCTGAAGGATCCAGTCAGGCTAAGATTACACAAATAAGAGGTGATAGAGAAAAAAACCTATAGAAATGTCATTAGCCTCAGCCTAGAACAGAAAGCTAATTAACATTAACGAAAAACTTTCTACATTCTCCAGTGTTTTCCCAAGGTCTTTTAAGAAAACAGACAGAAAACGGATCTCTGCTTCTCTACAGCACTCTGCAGTGGCAAAGTTGTAATCTTTCTTACTTACCACTTGCTTCTATAGTGACAAAATATGTCTAGACATGGTAGCTCATGCACCTGCTCAGAAGACGAGAAAAAGAAACTTCAGAGGTATATAGGCCATGAGCTCAGGGTTGTGAAACCTAGAGACAGTTGCTTCTAGAATGAAATCTCAACTACCCCACGACTACCACTGTGGTTGAAAATGGGAATTTTCTTGGGCACATTGGAACTAAAAACTGTAGAATTTGTAACTATGATCAATATTTGGAAAGATGAATACATGTGATGTCAAGCTTGCCTCCCACTGTTGTCTCACTGACTGCTACAACTTAATATCAGTTAGACACCAGACACTTGATTCAGATCTTTTTTGTTATACTCAAAACTGTATTATCCCATATGCAGCATATGAGAAATTTCATTCTTCTGCTGATATCATCAGACTTCAGAATGCTGATATGAGACAGAACATCTTCATGTTTTTGTGTGAGCTATTTGACTGAAATATGGAAAAGAGAATGTTGAGGAGTTAACACTGGTGTCAAGACTACATCCACAATGGACATGTTGCTAGTGCATTCTTTGCTAAGCAATAATCATAAATTTTTTTCAATATATTGTTCCAGAACACAATACACATTATTGCCTTTTAAATTCAGATGTGATATTTTTTCAATCATTGAAAATCCTGCGGCTAGCTGTACCTCCAGGCCATCTCCTACAAAGAACCCTTGCCAAACATAAATGTGTGCCCTAACTTTGATAAGACTTGAGTATTTATGAATAAGTGCATTCATTCATTCTGCTGCAGAAAGAGACTGAGTCTTTTCAGGCGGGATTGTGCTGTACACGCAAATAACTTTTCACTTCCAGGGCATAATTCCAGGCAGCCTACATGCAAAAAAATACCTTTATTATGTGATTTAGGTTATGTACATCTATATAATGTACATCCGCCTATGCATGCTGTCTAGCACCACATTCAAGCCTGTACAAGAAATATGGTGGGCATAGTGTTTGCTGGTTTTAACCTTAGTCCAGGAACCTCTTGAATTTTGAGTTCATAGTGGAGGACTCAAAGACAGAAGAGGACTCACAACAGATTAAGTGACCAATTTGCAGATGGGGGTGGGGGACGCGGCCATATGGCCATGCAGGTCAAAATCCCAGGAGAGACCACGCCAGAAAAAGAAGGGATATTAAACTTCACTAATTTCACCTGCTGTGAGGAGGAGACCCACGCCAGGAATCCATCAGGTCCCCTGCTACGGCATGAACTCTTTCCTCTCCTTCCCTGAGACAAAAGAGGGGTGGCTGCTATCTTTGTCTCTCGGCCACGCGATCTGGTAGGGGGTGGGGATCAAGAGGAAATAACGCTTTTTGGGACCGCAGGACTGCCTGGGGGTCTGTGGGGTAATTATCCAGCGCCTTAGTCAGACAGACAGCTGCAGAAAAGTGGTATTTCTTTGTCTATCTATTTACCTAGTTATCAACTCTGCAGTGGGAAGCAGAGCGGTCAATGGTAATAAAGCAAGGCAGGAACAAAGAAGAGACTTGACTCTCTAATAGCAGCACCCAGATTTATTCTTGGGGGATGCGAGTGCAAGAAAGACTTGGGGTGGGGGGTGGTTACACGGAATTTTAAGGGGAAAGGAAAGGGGTGGTCACAGGGGAGGGGTCCAGGGTCTCTTCAAATCACAGAATGATGAGGGGTAACACAATGAGTTCTGGACCGAGGCAGAACATATTTGCATTAACCAATTAATGTGTTGGCGTTGTTTGTCACAGTAGTAAAGGCCTGAAGGCCCTGGAAGATTCCAAGGACAAAAAGGGATCCTGGTGGAGGGCTCCTGAGACCAAGGAGCTCCCCCTAGGGATGGAAGAAATAGTGGTCTAGTCTGGGGCCCTGGAGGTCTGCCCCCAAGTTACTCATTGGTTTACTCGGTTGTCACCTATTCCTTGAGTTCTAGAATGTTCTGCGTTATTCAGTTGCTGATTTGTTATACCCTCTCGACTCCTCCCTCTCTCCCTAGTTATTGGACTGTTAGCCCTGGACCCTCCCCAACTACTCCCCTGGACCCTCACCTGATTGGTTCCTTGTTTCAGTTATAAGCTTGTGTCAAGGGCGGTTCTGGGCTCTTGGTCTGTGAGCTCCTGCTGTGTTAATAAGGCTTACAGTTTGCTCACACCTCGAGTCCCTCCTTTCCTCCTTTGGATTCCTGCACTCTTCAACTTATCCTTCACCCTTTGCCAAACCCAGCACCCACCAGTGGGGTTGCCTGTTACCCTCCTGGTGGGACGGTCAGGGGCACTGGGGTCGCACCGGCTTCAGATCGCCTGTCATCCGGGTAGGCGCTCCAAGAAGACCAGGAAGCGACATTAATGTAACAGAAAGGTAAAAGTTTCTAGTAACTGCTGAATAGTAAAACAATCTAATGCATATTAAAATAACAGAGGTGGAACAAGGTCTTCGATTGACAGGGCTAAAATGTGGCAGTTAGAGGATTTCCCCAAACTCACTGCCACAGGAAAATTCTCATTCCAGTGCGTTTTCTCTCAAAATTTGTCTTGAAACTGAGACAAAAGGCCAAAGAGTTCACTTTCAATAGTGATGTAAGGAGGTACAGTTCCCTGGTCTGAATTAGACAGAATAAAGATTTCTTCACTACATTTAACTGCACTATTTTTTATTTCGTAGCATCCATGGCTCTTGAGTTTGACTAAAAATTGCAAGTGTTTTCACTGAAAGATTTTCAAAATGGTACATACACAAAAAGAAATTTGTGTTTCAATGGATTGGGATTGTCCAAGGTATCAATCCTTTGAGTGATCACAAAACTATTTGACTGTTGTCATTGCTACTGGCAATGGAAGTCAATTTCTGGGCTGCAGCTAGCTTTTCTGCTAAACAGTTGCAGAAAAATTCTGAAACTGTGTTATTTAAATGCCCATTTAAATCTCTGACTCTTCCTAAATGATGGCATAATTTTTCCCATTCCTTCTGAAAGGCAATTCAACAATTTGCTACTAGGAATGGTTCCACTGCAGTGCACAAGCAGTAGCTCTTGATTTGTCAAAGTACTGTAAAAGACATTATAATGGCTTTCCCACATAAGCCTTTGTGATGTAAGATCCATGATTATCCATTTGCCTAATAGCGACAGTCACCATGATGGTGCTATGAAACTACTGAAGCTTATGCTCTGCAGTGCATCTCCGACAGAGGAACAATTTGGGAAGAGCACAAATTGGGTATTTATAGAACAGAAAGCTACAGATATATTTGGAGCTCACTGAAGTGTCAATATATCTGTATTACACCACCTGAAGAGGATTTCCAGGTAGCTGTAATGACTTCCAAGCTAATCTTTGTAAAAGACGGAAATACAAACTTACCACCTTGAGAAGATATCTTAACCAAAGGTCAATCTGAGTCAAGCTGACACACTTGAAAAAAGTTTCACTACATATCTCTGAGTTTTTTCCCATCCTTATGTTTATTTTCTTAAAAAAACATTTCTGTCTGGATATCTTTAGAAATATCTTCATGGGAAAAAACCGTTAATTGTATTCTCCATAACCCAGAAAAAAGAAACAAAAGAAGAAAAATTTCAGTAGTCACAAAATCCCAAAACAGTGGTAAAAAAAATGACCAGTAGTTTTAGGAAAGTACAAACTGGCAAAAGTTACAACGATTATAGTTTCTAAGCAAATCTAACCACAGCATCCTCCTCCCTGTAGGAACACCAAACACAGAAACTGTAACTGAAATATTCACCTTTGAATCCGTGCTGGAAGTGAAATTGACAGAGCACCTCCACTAGTTTGACAAGTTTGATTGCATGAGGAAAAGTTCTCCCTAAGACTCTCTGAGGTCCTATTACATGATGCAAAAGAATTTAGAACTTGCTAGTACTCCTATTACAGTTGCTTAAGATTGTAAATAGAAAATCCAATTGTTTTGCTGAAGTATGAGCCCCAAGTTCATGCCAGTTAAGTTATAAATTAATTATGGAGCCACAGATCAGTGGAAAAATGAATGGAATATGAAAGATTAAATCCTTCTGGTGTGTTTCCACAGATTCTTTAAGCCATCAAATAACATATAATCTCAGTGAGGAAAAAGATGTGTCTTTATCAATTACACTCTTCCATGCTCATATAATTATTCAAACTTGTCTTGAAGGAGACATCTTGTAGAAATCTGTATCATATTCTACTTTACAATTAATTATATAAATTTATAATTTGTAAAATAATTATGTATCATATTAAATGGCTTTAACTAAGATTGCTTCAACTCCATTATAGCCAAATGAAAAAAGCTTTTGGTTGCTTAACTCACTCTGTTGAAGCTATCTGTGCTCACTTAACTGAATTCTGATTTCAGTTACAAGATTTTAATACCTTATACATCATTGCATGGTAGGGTTAAAGTCTCTATCATGTGTTCTTAAGGATTAAAATTCTTGCTGGCAACTCTCTTTCAGTGAAGTGATAATATGCAGACAGGAATCAAAGACTAGTGTGAAGTAGGAGGGCCATGGAATGACAAAGATCCACGATAAAAATGAGAAGTTTGAGGGCAGAAATTAGAATATTAACCATGTGTCAGTTTCCACATTGTATGGCTTATACTTAGTGTCAACATAAACCTGATAAGGAAAAAAGACTGTTTGAGACAGGACAGGAAGAATATCTGAGTATGCTGTGTTACCTAGTGAAATTTCCTGTTTTCTTCCACAAAAGTTCAGCTTTGATTTCTGTTTTTCAAAACATATGCCTCTATAATTTAGGAGGGTCTTGCTGGGTTTGGCCTCTCTAATCACTCAGAGATCCCTGCCTATGTGCTCTGTGTGTTCCTGTCACATATTAATTTTAGTACAACTACACATCCTGTACAGTATATTTCATGTAAATGTATTAAGACTGTGTCCGAGAGTCTAAAAGTTGTACTAGGACAGAAATATTGCTTACAGACAGAACTATTAACACAAGCAGAGTGTTTACACAGAAAGAAGATTTAAATTAACATAAACAAGATCAAGCAATTGTTACAAACAGACGGCTGAAGCAGTTGCATTTTCAGCAATTCACCTATAGTTTTGGAGGGTGTAGAGAACCCTTTTATTTCATCACAGTCTAGACTCAGAAAAGGCAAATATTAACCTGATTGTCAGATATGACAGCTCAATCAGCCAGGCAGCTTCTCATTACTAGAGTATAGGCTAGGGTAGTGCTTACCAAAGCTGGAAAAACTCTCAAGATGTAACTGCTGTGAAGGCACAAACCATGAACCCTGTTTCGACACCTTTTCTGTGATGTCTTCAGGATCTTAATCTGAAAGTACTTAACATGCAGAGCTGCTCTGAGCCTGCTGTGAAGTACCTAAATCTATAGCTGTGATTCTGAACAATGTAGCTTAAACTGTCTGACAGCATTAGTTCACAATTTTACCTTCCGGAGGAGTATTCCTTTTTCTCCCTTTGACATCACCTATAGCTTTTGTCTCTGGACATGAACAGAAAATTTCTCAGCCTGGTCAGGTCTTTTCTCTTACTTTACCATGAGGCCAAAGAAAAAGCTAGAAACACAGACAGCTACTGAGATGGTCATCCCACGCAGGCCTGGGCTTTCTGAATTCCATAAGCCTGCAGATATTTGCAAATATTCATCCTGTGCTTTATACTCACTCAGCTGTAGACATTCACAGCCTGGGAGGTTGAGTGAGTTCCTGTTGGCAAAAATCCCATTTTTCAGAGAATATCCAACACTCTTTGCATCTGAATGAGAAAAAGGATGAAAGTAAAACTGTGTAGATGAGTCTTGGGCAATCAGCTGAGGAGAATAGTATAGATTACTGTGCTCCTATATTTGTATATGTATCAACTAGATAGCTAAAAAGAAAATTAATGCCACTAAAGATCTAATTTTAAACACAGAATTTAGGTAGTAACCTGATCCCACCAAAATCAGAGGTTTATCTTTTTTTTTTTTTTTTTCATTTAATAAGTCTACTGTTTCACTGTCAGGTTTGAAAGCATTTTAACCTAGGTAGGTATGCACACCTGGCTTGTGTGTTTCCTGAGGAGTAGTGTTTCATTTGTGCAGAGCTCACATGCAATCCAAGTTACAGTCTTAAACATATAAGTTGTTGTGATATTCTGTTAAAATCCAAATCTGTGCTTCATAGGTAAATCCAGTGCATGAGCAGAGTAGCTGGCATTCTGATGTATATATCTACACACTTCAGTAGATCAGTCACACGTTTACCTAAAAGCAGGGCTGGCCCAAAGGTACATAATTCACATAATGTTTAAGGGAAAGAAAACAGCTTTTTACATGAAGTTAAACACAACTTTAGGTCTTGTTAAAAAGACTAACATTGTTCTCTTACGATTTGAATGTCCAAATAATAAAATTGACATAGACACTGATAATGTATGTATCACTAGTCATCAAGTTATCCACAAATTCTCTTATTAGACATCAATACTAAAAGCATAAAATAGGGGGGAAAAAAGCACTACATCATTGTTGATCAATGAAAAATAAGTCTTTATTTTAGCTGCAGTACATAAAAAATGAGTTCATCAAAATTAATATGAGGAAGAACATTTTTACTGTACAGGTGACTGCACTGGAACAGAATGCCCAGAGAGGTTGTGAAGTCCGATTCCGAAAGAACCTGGTTCTGAGTTCTGCTTTTAGGATTTTAAATGTCTTCATTTTTTCCATTTTCTAATTTTTACTGGTGAGATCTGACACTTGTTTGTTCCATTGCTTAGTTCTTTCCACCATCCTCTCAGAGTTAATCAGAACTGGTACTGCATGCTTATCTCAGACACTGTCCTTTGGCTTTGTGTGAAGATACATTACTTAGACATGAATTCTACCATTTTCCATCAAATGTCGACAGCTACCAAAGTCAGATATTGCTCTTGTATTGAAATGCTAAAAGTATATCTAGCAAGAATAAATTTTAAGACAGTATGTATATTCAGCAACATAAGCTAATGTTGATGACATCAGGCTATCAGCATAGCTGCTAAGTGATTGGCAATAGGTTCTAAATCCTTAACATCTCCTGGGATGTTTTAAATCTGGTAGCACCTAATTTACCTGTCCACAGGGCTTTTGACTGATGACATGCTTGTCTCTTTTCCTTTCCTCCAGTCTTCTTCCTTCCTTTGAACCTGGTGCTCTTGTTTCTTTTCAGTTATAAGGGAGCTTGGCTGCCTGTTCAGACTTCTAGCTTCTCATCTGTCTATCTTGAAAATATAATAACTGCAGTGTGAAAGCTGAATTTCAACTGTTCTCTGGGAGAATACAAAGTTGGAGAAAGGAGACTGATGGAAAGAGGGAAGGGTGAAGGAAAACTCCTTCATCGTACAGTAAGAATGCTCAAGGATAAGGTATAAATCTTGTGGAGCAGCTCTCATCACACAGAAATTTCTGAGGTAAGGATGACAGGGAGCCATAGTGTAACTTGCAGGTATGGTGTGCTGGTTTGGCACAGTCTGTTCCTTAGTTTGTCAGTGGTAGGGAGAGAAGAGAGGCAGAGCCACAGGGGTGGTTCTTTGTAGAAGACCAGTCCTATCAGGCTCTAAGGATGGGCACACTCTTCAGCCAATGAAATTGAGTTAATAACCTCAATTTTTAATGTGCCTCTGTGATGACACATTTAAAAAAGAAAAGAAGAGAGAGAAAGCAGAGGGACCACTGCCCCTGTAAGGGGGGAGAGAAGCGCCAGGGTCGCAGCCAGGGGTGCGGTGCGGTGCAGCCGGAGACCCACCGGGCCTGAGGCTGCAGCCTGGGGAGGCTGCTGGGCCCAAACCCCAGAGCCAGGGCCATGGGAAGCCTGGAGCCGCTGTGCAGGCAAAAAACAGGAGCTGGCAGCGGCAGAATGTGGCGAACAATTCCGTGACACGAAATCTGAACTAAGACGACTTTTCAGCATTGCAGAAATCCTGTGTAAGTTGGTTTTGAACTGGTAAAAACTTACTAACAATAGTGTTTGGGGACAAGAAGTTTTTTTCCCTTTTATTCTCCCTTTTGGTTAGAGAACTGAAGGAGGTGATCACGTGAGAAGGACAACATGGCAGACACCAGGTTCAGTAAAGAGACAGGGGAAGGGGGGGCTCTGACATTAGAACTGGATTCCTCCTGCAGGCCGTGGTAAGGACTATAGTGAAACAAACTGTCTCCCTATAATTCATGGGTCCATGCGGGGATGCAGAGATCCACTGGGTGACCGGAAGACTGAAACAGAGAGAAGAGACTTTTTGCTTCTAGAGACAGAGGAAGGGAGCCCTTTCTTCTGAATTAGAACAACTCATCCTTAAAGACTACACCCCATGAATTAATGACACATGCAAAAATCAGTTTTGGGACGACTGTTTTGTCCCTGGGAGGGATTTTACATTGTAGCAGGTCAGGCTGGATGCTACTTCGTAAACATTAAACCCAGGCTGAAGAAAGCTTATATCCCCTGCAAGAAAGACACCCCATAGTACAACAAAGGGAATCTCCTCCATGTTTATATCCCTGCTTGTTTGGTAAGAAAGATGGAAAGGTTAGGGGGAGAGAAGAAAGGTATTTTAAATTTATTTTACTGCTTGTTATCCTCTTCTAATTCTGTCAATAAATTTACTTTATAGTTTTAAACTAAGCCTTGTTCTTGCCTTAAAATATTTCTCTCACAATCCTTATTCTCAGTTATGAGCCCCTTAGATGATCTTTTGTGAGTTATTTTCAAACCACAACATCTGGATAAGGTGGGGGACATAAGGGATAGAGACAAGAACATTCTGCTAAAAGTCAATATCAATAATAGGTTCAGATGAGTCCCTGTAAATTTCTCTATTTCTAAATATTATTGCAGTAGAGAGGTCCCTCCCTCTTCTCAAGTAGCTTTGTCTCCATAGATCCTAGTATATATTCAAACCCTAAATCCAAACCGAGGCACGCAGTATAAATGGTGCTACCCATGCTTGAAAGTAGTCTTTAATCTGTTCTTCTGATGGAGTCATCTTTTCTAGCCCGAGAAAACCTCCTAATTTCAATGCCTAGTTTCGACTGTGTTTGCTCAAAGGCTGCCTTTGATTGTGCACCTCCTCAGCCTTCCAACAGCAAGAGCTTTCAAGAGCTGTAAACAAAAACTAGCCTGTGATGAGTTGGGTATCTGTAGGAGATTCTTAATTGCATTGAAACATTTTCAGGTTATAAATCACGTACTTGCAAGTAACAAAATGCATATATAGCTGTAACTAAAGTTTCTAGCCATGACAGCCTGTTTTCCCAGTCCAAGAATATTTAAGCTGCATACATGAAATCTTTTAATGCCTTTTCTTCTGAACATTTTTTATTGTTTGAATTGACAGTCTTTAGGAACCCTCAAAGTAAAGCTCCATATAAATTCTGGTTTTCTGATAGCATGGAATCTCCTCTTTTTCAGCCAAACACCCCATAGATTATGGAAGACGTCAGCAAAGAATCTGGTATTGAAATAGAAAATATTTGGCATATATATACACACACCTATGCCTGAATTTATGATTTGGAATAACTTTATCCATTTGCTACCTTAATATTTCTTTCTAGAAAGCTAAACTGTGGTTTACAATGCTTGCTCGGGAAATGTCTTGTTCAACAAAAACAACTTGTCAGGGTTTGGGATAC
>VYZT01033848.1:0-24889 GCA_013400735.1 Pomatostomus ruficeps | reverse complement strand
AACCTCATGCACAGCGGGGAGAGGGGCTTTTTGCTTCAGGTTAGTCTGTGGAGAGGTTGTGGTCCTCAGGCCTACCTCTTTATCTAGAGACTTAGAAAGAAAAATTTTCCTTCAGATTAGCTGAGGCAAAACCCAGCACTGCAGATACCTGTCTTGGGTAGATAGCCGGTCCGGCTTTAAGAGTCTCTTATCACTGTGATCCTGGGTTTAATTTTTTTTACTCAACTGTTTCCCAAAATTCTTTTTGTTGTTAATAAATAATATTTTTTTAATTAAAAGCAAGAGTTGCCTTTATTTAAGACAGGAATTCCCTTGGATCAATTAATTTTTTTTTGTTTATATTTCCATTAGGTAAAGTTGTTTCCCAGTTTAGCGTTGCTTACCACAGTTACAGAGCCAATGCAGGACTTAGGCTGTATGTTTTCAGCAATGACAATACTAACATAGCGAGATTGTTCTCAGCAAACCAAAATTACATAACGTTATTTTAAGCTGCTACTCCCTATTGAGTATTAGGTCCAAACTTACTCTCTTTCTGCCAGCAACATTTATGATGTTTGATGTTTTGAATGGAATATATATTAACTATTAACTTACTTTGGTTTGTGTTGACTTGAATTTAGAAAAGGTATATGGGTTGTGAAAGGATATATTGCTTCTTAATACCTCTAGGAAAAATGGTGGGGGAGGTAGTTTGGTAGAATGCCACAGAAGGACATAATCTTGCAAAAGAAATTACCTCCAGTGACATTATAGCAATAAGAATGTTGACCTGCAATTTTCACTCCACTCTGAATCATTTAAAGAAAGGAAAACACTATAACTTTCATTTTCTTGCTATGACACAAACTTTACAAAATTTTTCAAACTGCAGTGAGGTTTTTTTAATCTTTTATTCATTTGGGGGTGTAAATTTAATTCCAGTGGTGCAGCTGACACAGGTTGTGACTTAGAAGGCAGAAACCACAGGTTTTGTAGGTAATAAAATTAAAACAACATCTGATAATTCACTCCTGACAAGGATCTTCAGAGTCTTCAGAAAAAGGAATTGCTGGAAGGAAAGGAGATAAGAAACTGGATGGGAATGACTCAAGTACTACTGCTTGCACAACTGAAACTGGCAATAAACACTGACCACGAATGAAGTCTACATAAAATCATGCACAGGAAAAAAAAAATTAGCATATTTCAAGTACAGGCAAACAGCATCCACTTTAGAGAGTCTTGTTATCTATGATAGACTAGACTTTGGTGGAAGGAAAATTTATGTAAAATGAAATAGTGGTAGGGGGTTGATTTGTTTATATGATTTCACCTGAATTATTTTCAGTCCAAGGAAGTACAGTAGGTGCTGGTGTGAACTACCACTCTTTGGGAGTGGTATAGTTTATATTTTCATTTATTCAAATACTCTAGTGAATGGCTATGTGACAGTCTCATACATTATTGTTTCAATATTGATCAATATTGCATAGGTTTTAGCATGCTGGAACATAAAAAAATCATTCCAACTTTCAATAGAATTGCCAAAATGAAGCATTATATTGACGAAGAAGTCCCAGATCCCCAGGCTTGAATCGGGATTTCAGAGAAGTGTAAAGACCACACCAGCCATGTTTGATAAATCCCACCCTTTCAGTTTAATTAACTTTATACTTTATTCAGCTTCAACGGTATTTAATCAGATATGGTTCGAATATTGTAGCTAGATTTTCCAAGATACAATAAACATCTAGTCCTCCTTTTACTGTGTTCTAGGGTCTACTTACACTCACTCAAATGGCAGCAGGATCATACACCATAACCAATAATTCCCTGGCAGGCAGGGATGAAGACTAAAATTAAAGTTTAGTCTATAATGCTGTTACTCACTGTGCTTGGTCTGGTGGGGAGGGCATTAACTTCCTTTATAGCAATCACAGTGCTCCTGTGGCTTTGATTTGTGACTAAAATGCTGGTGTTAACATACTGATGTTTGAACTGTTGCTGAACAGGACTCACACCGTGTCATGGCTTTCTCTGTTTTTCACTCTGCCCCGCACAGCAAGGAGACTGGGAGGAGGAGGCTGGGAGTGACACAATCAGAGCAGCTGTCCTGAGTTGACCCAAGGCTTGTTCCATGCCGTACAACACCATATGTATAACTAGAAGTGGTGGGGCAGACTTTCCAAGGTGGATGCTGCCCAGAGACTGACTGGGCATTGGTCTGCTTCTGAGAGGAGTTGAGTGATTGCCTTTGTAGCACTAGGGTTCTTTTTGGCCTTCTCTTCACTTATGAAACTGTTTTTATCTCAACCCACTTATCAAGTGAGTGTTTCTCACTTGCTCTGCCATTACTTTCCCCCACCTGCCCCATGCTTCGTAAGATGGACTTTTGATTGCAGACCTTTGCTTTGTCAGTGACTTCATCATTGTTTTTCTGTGTATGGCGTGCTACAGTGCTGTACAGTGACAACTGAGCTGAGAAAATTACTATTCATAACCTGCAAATTCAAGGTGGCTTCTCATTTTATGCTAGAAGCATCAATGATAATGTCTGGGCAAAGGTTATAAGATTTTATTTTTAGAATTTAATTTTCAAAGTGGTGCAAATACCTCCCCTAAATTCTGCCTCTGATGGCTTTCTGGTAACTAAACTTTGCCCAAGTACAGATGCAGTTATGTTGCTCAAATGCAAAAGTGATTGAAAAACTCATTCCATAGTCCATACCATAATATTCTTACTAGTTTTTGCTTGTAGTCTACATTATGGTGCTTAAAATTTGATGGGTGTTGTGGAAATACCCAAATCTATACAGGGCTTAAAACCCAACCAGTCTTTAGCACTTTATTTGCACATATTTTGCATTGTTTCAGGCAAAGAAAACAAAGTCACCTTCAATAATGTATGCTATTTATGTTAGATACACTTATATTTATGAATTCTTACAGTATAGTCATACACCTACACATCAGTTTCAAAATTACTGTTGAATCAATGCAACATTTTAAAAGGTGTGATAAAAAAACATAGCAGCTCAAGGCATTTCTGTCAAAGTTGTTTTCCAGGAAAGGTATTATTTGATATCATTCATCTTCACCATGTTGTGTTTCCTTTGGCCTTCTATTACTATACCTGCTATGTCAGTCCCATTGTAGCTCTGACAGTGATTTATCAAACACATTAAATCTACGGTATCTCTAACTAGAAAAGCTAGATTTTCAAACATTAAATCTCAGATGTGTCACATTTAACCTGCCCTGAACTCCTGAAACAACTCTGCGCTCCTTTTCAATGAAATCAAATTTGATTTTATTAGCAAAGTTTTTACCTCAGTGTAACATAAAACATCAGCTGCTGAAGTTAGATGTCTCACAGAAGCTTAGGAATTACTTACACAAGGAAAGCCAACCTATCCCAAAAAGTCTGTCCCTCTTAAGCTTATCTTTCCCTTTACTCTCTGATATGTCACTGTCTTCTTCAATTTCCTCTCTACATAAAATTGCCTGGCTGTCTCCTGAGATGATTTCTGCCATTTGCCTCACTGGGCACAGTGTACCAGGCTGTGCAGGTTAGCTTGTGTTACTTTGTCAAACCAATTCCTGATTTAGAGCTATTTATTAGATCGTCCTGAAGTCTTCCCTTTCTCTGTGATCACTAATGTTGACACATCTAAGAGAGCACAGGGAGGAACATAAAAGACTACAAGAAGATGCTAAAGGAAAGATGAAAAGAGTAGAGCCCATTTAGCTCTGTCAGATACAAATGAATAGATGTAAGATGTCAGATACACGCATAAGGAGTTAGAAGAGTTTTTCGGGTTGGTCAGAGGAAATAATCAACATTCATGGAATAATTGTATATGATGGATGTTTTTATAATGGTATATATAATGATGTCAAGTGTTTTCTGAACAGACTAGGAAAGAAAATATTCTGTTTTGAAGAGCTTGAAAAGTAAGGTGGACATTTTCAGGAGTGGGGGCAAGAATGAGTAACCAGCACCTATAGGACTCCTTCTACTGTATGTTGTGGGGAGTATCTGTCCTGAAAGTATTTTCTGTCATCTAAGGCTTTTTGTCTGCAATAGATTAAGTAAGAGAATGAAGAGAAACACAACAAAATGAATATTGACTGAACTAGATATACATAGAAGTACATTTTCAGAGGAATAATTCACATTTTCTTTCACATGCTGACAGAGAGGGGTAAGAGCTCCTCACTAGCTTCTTTTTTTAGAATTGATAAGACTTCTTTTGGGGGAAGAGCTGATTCCTCCCTTGAAGGAAAGATATTAAGGCTATAAGAACCTATCTACCTTTTAAAATTATTATAACATTTTCCAGAGGTGGAATCTCTAAATTATAGAGAGTAGTATAAGAGCTTTGTGCTGACACGATACACATGGACGAGTTTTAGCATCTAATAATAAAAGATGTATTTACTGTATCTCTGATGTAGCTTTAAAACCTAAAGTCACTTTATCCTACTCATAAGTAATCTCACTCAGTGCCAAATCTCCATTTTATTTCAGTCAATTGAAAAACTCCTTTTTCCTGCAATATAATAAGACAAACCCAATAGATACAGCCTTTAGATAAGTTATCATCCATTCCTGCTAGGCATGGCTATCACTTTCAATGTAAGATTGGATGCCAGTGGGCTGAACAACCAGCCAAGGAAGATGAAAAATGTTCTCACCAGTGCCAGAGTTTCAGTTCCTGTCCTCAGGGCTTACTGTTACTGATTTATAAAACAAAATATTTCAAACAAAAAATCCAGCCAGAAAGAGCCCGAAAATTTTCAGCTTCATCCCGACTACTTCTGCCCTTCAGGCAGCGTTGATAAGGTGGGAATTCTGGCTATTACCACCTTGCCTTAATAATTCTGCAACAGTTTGTGTTACCCTCTCTGTATGTAGGGGATCAGGAAATTCTTTCATTTCTGTGGAACACTTTTCACAAAGGTGTGATTATTACTAATTTCATATAGAACATAAAAACAAACATGAGAAATAGAAGATACAGTCATGCTTTTAAGCTTGCTTTATTTGTTGCTCATTTAAAAGCACTGTATTGTTGTTTATAGTTATCTTGTGCAAATAGTGAGAATATTCAGCTGCTGGGTTGTTTCACTGTACCAGTTCAGCATTTTGGGAACAGTCTTGCACTTTTATTTTTAAATCCATTCTCTGCAACTCTCAGATTACCATTGGAAGGTGGTGATGAAAAGCAAAATACTATTATTAACTCTTTTATGGATATATTTTCCCTGAACTCTGATATAACTAGGGCCCACACTGTAAATGAAGGTGAGAGACCAGAATAAAGAACCACTATTTCACAAGCTTCACAGCTTGATGCACCATCCCTGATTCACTTGGATTTCCCAATAATCCTATGCTTCTTACTATTATTTTACAATTAGATAGCATTGCAGAGGCACACATTTTAGAGCATGCAGTTTCAGAGGTGTCCTGAGGAGCAGGAGGTTTCCGCCTTCACTAGTCTGCCTTTGGGAATAATGTCTGGCATTTCAGGAGACTTAAAGGACATGGTAGTTTAGATCTAATTCCATATTCTTTTGATTCATTGAGTAAAGTTTGTTTAATTAGATAAGAGCTGTACTCCTGGGTTCAGGACATCAGGACATCTAAGAATCAGAATGGTCCTTTCATCCCTTCACTTTCTTGTGCAGTTCTAATTACATTGGGATAAATATATGTCTTACTCAACATATGATTTATGGCTGTTTTTCTACTTCTCCCATTATACTAACCTATTAATTCATAAACTATCCAGATTAATTTATTGTTTTTACACAAACACAAAAACAAATATAAAATGTTACAGAGAGAAAATTAAACCAGCAAAATCCTGGTTATTATAGTTAATGAATTAAATCTTCCTATGAAGAATGTCTTTTCTACCAGTATAATTCTCTCACATTTGCAGTCTCTTCCAGAAAGTTCATTTTAATTTGGGAAAGGAGCAGATCTGACTGACAGGAGCAGAACTAAGTTTGGCTGAACCTTTCATCTGATGAGCAAACCCCAATCCTCCTTGAACTGTGGCTCTATATATGATTTGATTGGGTCAGACTGCCCCACTATCTCCTCAAGTATGGCAATCAGACAGTTGTCAGCCAGAAAAAGGTTATGTAGCAAAAGCAATATAAATTTCATAGCACAGAGTAACTGCTAAAACTTTTCTCCTTAAGTGGAAGCAGCAGGGAATTGGGCAGTGAGAATGCAACAGCCACATACACTTCGCGCTCCCTGAAGGAAAGGTTCCTGGGGGTTATGTGAGGACTGACATGAGTAGCTTCGAATATGAATACATTTCCTCATCTCCTGGGTATCAGTGAGAGGAAATATCTTGATAAGAATGAAATTACTGTTTCATATTTTAAACTTGGTATGTGCATAAGTTCTAATCTAATGTTGTGGTTGTAGAAAATGACAGAAAGTTGTTAATGAGGTCAGATACAGAACTTGTGAATGAGTCTTCATCTATAAAGCTAGGTATTTTCTCAAAAGTATGCAACAAGCTTTTAATCTCCAGATACCAATGCCAAGTGCATAGCTGGACCATCTCCTTGGGACTAAGTATGGGGTGCATTGGTTTGCAATGAAGCCAGCAAAAAGCTGGTGAAGTAGCCATTAATTATATGGAAGGAACTTGAGCATCTTGTTGAGCTGAGATAGGCACTGTGATTTGGTGTCAAGAGACAGCCTGAGAATTTCTGTGAATTTTTGACACTCTTTGTTAGACAAGTGCTCACCGGCATTGTATTCACGTCACAGAGAACTGTCTCCCCCTTTTTTTTTATTGATCTTTTCTTCACACTGAATGCATTTAATTATTTTGTAATACTGCTTGATTTCATCCTCACATTGCCAATAAAAAAATTTAAAACATGGAGTCCTAAATTTATCTTATAGAAACTCCACTAAAATCTCTTAGACAATAAACTTTCGTTGTGTTTTGTGAGTTCTTCATCTGTCTTAAAATTTCTCTGTTCTCTCTTTACCATCATAAATCATTTCCATTAAGTAAAATGAGTTTACTTAAGGAAAAAATCAAAGGAAGCTATTAAATTAGTGTGGCATGATATCCATTTATTAAAACTATTCTGCATTATATATGTATGTTCACTTTTTAATTTGTATCCAGGTTGCATTATATTCTTCTTCAAGCCTTTTAAAAGTTTTTCATAATCCTTGTGAAGGGATACATGATGGGAAATCCCCAAGACTCTGTTAATATAGCTTGTCTCTGCCTTTGCTTTTCTCTGTGACTGTGACTGTCCTCAAATGAATAGACTAGTCTCATCATAAACCAGAGTATTTTAAAGAAATAATAAAGAAAGAAAAAAGAAAGAAAATATGTTAAGACATCCCCTTAATCTTGTACTAACTTTTCTGGGCTAGGATTGTGCAGCGTTCTCAACTGGCATACACTTTTCAGCAGTAAAGTCCACCTCCATATTCATGTGTATGTCTGAATAGCCAATGGCGTCTGTAACAAACACTGATAATAAATATTAACTCAATTTTGGAACCATGCACCAGCTCTTCTCTCATATATCATCAACATTTAGTCAACTGTGTGTTCTATCTCAAAGAACAAGCTTGCTTTGTTTTAATACTTCTCTGTGCTTCTTCATGTCTAGTCTGACATACTTTGCTGATCATCCCTCCTTTTCCCCACTCCTTTCAGATGCTCTATCTATCTATCTATCTATCTATCTATCTATCTATCTATCTATCTATCTATCTATCTATCTATCTATCTGTCTCAAGGTGTTCATGCTGTAAGTGTAGGATTTTTTTCTCCAAGGATTTCTCTGTCTTTTTCTGGGATTTAGATCCTGAGTATTTCTAGTACCTTCAACTGAAATTAATTCTTGGCTTCTGTCACACTTCTGTCCCGCAGAAGTTTGCTTCATCTTCCCCAACTTGTTTCTGGTTTTATTGTTTTGTTTTCTTTTCCTTTGTTGTGTTTTTTCCCCCTCAATCTTACCATTTCAAAATCGAGTACTTCATTATTTCTACATATTTACCATTTAATTTACAATCTTCCAACTCTGGTTATTTTTAACACCTTGTGTAATTTAAGTACTTACTGAAATGAAGTTTAAAATATTTCCTCTTCTGAATGTTAATTTTTTGAGTTAATATCTCAACTACCGTGTCCAGGATTAAATGATTCTGTGAATATTTGTTTCATTTATATCTCAGTCTATATCTAGGAACTGGAGATTCTCATAGATATATAACTACTGGAGTTATTTTTTTTCCCTCTAGAAACACCATGAAGTTCTCTGTCCTTATCTATATGACCCAAAACTTCCCAGTGTCATGCTTGTAATTAATCTTTTATCATGTGTCCCCACATGATTTGGACTCCAAAAGATTATGCTTTATGCCTCTCATATCTTTCTTATTTCCTGAAGTCTTTCATATCCTTAAAAAAGAATCACCTTACTTCTTTATTTCTGTCAGTTCTGAGCAAAGCAAATATTTTCCTACCTGTGTTCCTGCCATGGCTGCTGTTCTAACATGCTTCTGCTGCCTGGAGAATGTTATTTCTCAGGTCCTGCACTAAAGGTTCTTGTTTTTCAGTTTTGCCACTGAGGCTGCTGGCAATATATAGCATTTCAATTGCTTTCTACTGACCAGAAACTAATTTCCTTAGCTGGATTAATCTTTCACTATCAGTTTCAGCTAACTGGCTACAGCTCTCCTCTGTGTGTGTACCTTCTGTTTACTATCCAGTCTCCTGAGCACTGATAATCTCTTATCCACTGCTGTGCCTTACCTATCTGATTTCTTTTTCCTTGTATATTAAAACTACCAAAAGATGTGTAGAAAGGTTAATAAAACAGAATATTAACCCTCAGAAGGGGAAGCAAATGTTTTTAGTTGGTTTAAAATGTCATCACAAAGTTTGCTTTTCAACACCATGGATTTGATCAAATTTGAGGTAAAGGAAGAAATGCTATGCAGTAATATACTTATTTGCTTTTATCCAAAATATCCATTAGTGTAAAATGATAAACTTTAGAAACAGTTGTTGACCCTCATCATCCTATTTCACTCTGTTTTTAGTCATCACGAACTGGATCTGAGCACAATGACAACTATAGAAGGCTGTTTTCTTTCCTTCAAGCATTATGATGGAAACTATTTTCCTTTAAACCCCTTTCTGAAATGAATGTATACCAGGCATCTGTAGAACATATGAAAGCCAGTTATTCCTGAGATGCCTGAGAGGATATTTACAGGACTGCAAATGACTGAGATATCATCACTTACTGAAATATCCCTTGTAAGCATTTTATTTAGATTCACTGCTGAGGTGCAGTAAATGTATACAATTTGTCCATTACAACCATAAGATAAAATACATTAATTTCTATAATCTGAAGACTGTTTAAAACAAATAAATAATTTGAAATTTCATTAAACTTACGTCTTTCAAGTTTCTCTTTAGGACTATGAAGTGATGGATGGCTATACTTTGCTTAGAGTAATAACCCAACAGTTTTAGAGCCAACTGTCTTACAAGACAATAAAGTTTTGGTTTTCTAGTGATGTGGTTTAACCCTTAACTGTTTTGATTTAACTTACAGTGGTTTACTTTTAGTATTTTCATTCCCCTTTTTCTTGTTTGCTATAAAATTGAAATGACATTGAATTACTATTGGCTCAATGGATCAAGAGCTGCATTAATCAAAGTCATTCGGATACTCCAAATCACTTCCTTACATATGCCTATTGATTTTCATTTGCAAAATCTGCTTTTAAAGATTTTTTCACCTTTTTATACAAATATTTGGCTGTTTTAGAACAAAAAAAAAAAAAATTTAAAAACAAAAAGGATCCTTACAGTATGGCAGACATAGTGCAAGTATTTATCTGGGAGAATCTGCAGGTACTGAAGTTGCTCAGGCTCTTCCAAATTAAGATTTTGCTCAGGGCCTTGCAGAGAAGAATATTTAATTTTTCCTCCAGCCTTCTGTGTTCAAAAGACACTGCAACAACCACAGAGAAAGCTCTCTCTTTTTGTGGAGCAAATTCAATCCACTCACTCCAAGGCTCTGATGGTTGCAGTGTGCTGTTCAACCTCTTTCTGTGCTCCCTCTTTCAGGGGAGAAAGCTTCTGACACTGTCTGTCAGCACTGCCAGCAGGTCTCCACAGCTGCAGCTGCTCTCCTCAGTGCACCTCCCCACGCAGAGCTGCCAGGAGCCTTCTCTCTTCCCAGCTCAGTAGAGCACAGACAGCTCTGCCAGCAGTGTGTGGCTTTCCTCTTCTCCTTGGGACATCTCCACTCCAGATACCACAGGATCACAGAATCACAGAGTATGCTGAGTTGGAAGGGACTCACAAGTATCACTGAGTCCAACTCCTGGCCCTGCACAGCACTATCCCCAAGAGTCACACCATGTGCCTGAGAGTGTTGTCCAAGCACTTCTTGAGCTCAGTCAGGCTTGGTGCTGTGTCCACTTCCCTGGGGAGCCTGTTCCAGTGCCGAGCCACTCTCTGGATGAGGAACTTTTTTCTAATATCCAACCTAAACCTCCCCTGACACAACTTCAGGCCATTCCCTCGTGCTAGTAGGTTCTGGCCCAGCATTAGATGAGATAGCTATTAGGCTTTCACATGGCTTGATGCTAAGCATGACACTCAGTGACTTCAGGTTGCAATTGACTTTATATATTTGAGAGGGGGAGTGGAAGAAAAATGAGTATTTGTGCAGAAACAGGAAAATCTGGTTTTGAGAGTTTCAGTCCATGGCTGAAAAAAAAAAAAATAGGACAAAGTAAGTAACAGATATCTGTAAATCTACCTCACTGAGATGATAATTGTAAATTGACTGTGGTTCCTTGTTTCTACAGTATTAACACACAGGAAATTGCATTAAATAATAATTGTTTTTCTAAAAGGATAAAGTTCATTTCATGCTACAGTACGTTAATACATTAGCACACTACTGCATTAATACTCTAATTCAATTTTATAGAATGCTTTTATTGCAAACATCTATAAGGGTACATAGTTTAGCTTTGCTAAGCTTTGTAGGAACCTCTTCATTAGTTTCAATTTACATGGATATATGTCTCTTGTGAGGCACTTTAATTTGTGAATTCAAAGCCACAAATAGCACCTGTGTTCCCTGCAAAACATAAATTATATACACAAAATTGGATCCAAAGGATTTATAGCAGTACATAGTCAAACTCATAAATACCAGCCTCTGTTTAATGCTGGTGATGCTTGAAAATTCCTGATACATCAGGTGCCAATACAGGTGCTAATTTTCACTAAGTCTCCCAAAATCAGCCTTAGCATAAGCCCTAAAGCCCTGATTGGTAGTGCTGAACATCTGGATCTTCTGCTCGCACCCAAACTCTGCCAGGTGCCCTCAGTAAAGGTATTTCTCTTTCCTCAGAGGTCATGCCTTGGTAAGCTTGCTCAGGTCCACCTGAAAGGAGTGCCCTGAGTTCACAGTCTATGGCCAAGAGCACCATCCAAGTGGGGGAAGAGGAAGGAAGCCTAAAAGGAGGCCAAATGGTCAAGGGAGCAGACTGTCAAAAGAAAAATGTAAAGACTATGGCCCATCATCTTACCTCCAATTTTCTAGTCAGCCTCTGTTTTACTGCTATTTGCTGAATCACCATCAAAAGAATAAAGATTTATCTGATAACAGCATTCCACCTACTCTTCTGGACTGTTGCTTTAGACCAAAAAATACTTGCCTGTTTTAGAAGTATTTGAGGATGTACATGGCAGGGGGGTAGGGGAACGGGGAGGATTGGAGTGGAGAGGAAGAAGAGAAAAAGGAACATGGCATATCCTGTCTGGGTTTTTTGGTCCTAATTGTAAATCAAAAACATTAGGTGTAACCTTTAGGAACACACAATGCAGTAGTCTGATAACCTCACTACTGGACCACTGAGCGTGAAAGTCCTCCTCAACAGTTAATCCTGGAATTTAGTGCAGTTTCCTTTCTCTCCTGGCTCTATAGGATGAGTTTAGTTATTTGTCTGAAAAAGGAATTTTAAAGAGCTACTCTCTTTGGTGGCATGAGAGAGGCAGATAGACACACATGCACTCTTGAGATCTTCGGTGCCTGAGGGCATTTCCTATTTCTTGTAGCACTGAATTTACCTGTGTTCCTTCAGAGGGCAAAAAACAAGATGAAATAACTTCTACTTTATGACCAGCCTCATAATGTTTCTGTGTTACCCTTTCCTGTCAGCCAGTGAGGGCTGCCTTCTTCTTAGTAGTCCCAGTTGATTAAATACTGATTTCTCTTAGACTTGAGAAAGCTGCTTCTGGGTTAGGAGTATTAAAAGCTAATCACAAGGAATAGTCCTACATGAGAAATCTGCAGCAATTTTCTGTCCTCATTATCAGTGGGATAATCAACTGAATTATAGAATCAGCTTTTTTCCAGACAATGAGCTCTCTGAAGTAAACAAAACAAGGCAAAGGCTGTTAACTTTCCTCAGTGATTCTTCTGGGCCACTTGAATTACATTTACAGTCCTAATTTTCCAAGAAGTCAGCACTCTCTCAAGTAACTTAAATGGCCTGGCCACAATTTTCAGAATTGGTGGGATCTATTACCTTCCTGCATTTCCAGCTCTGCAGGGCAAGTTTTCTAACCCTGATCAAGAGAATTCAGGCAGAGTATGCATCTAGGTGACATAGAAAACATGCATTTGTGCTTGTATACACATATATTTTTCTAAGCTGTTAACCACTTTAAAAATTCAAGGTCTTTCTGTACCTCAATGAAGCAGGTTAATATCATTCAACAGTATTCTACAAATAAGTTCTTTAAAAAATTTGCCATTCTAATTCTCTGGGGATTCACTTTCCTAAGCATTTTCAGAGAACATGTCCCACATCTGTGCGTGACTCAGGTACATTTAAAGAACTAATTCCCACTGAAAATGAGGGGTATTTTGACATATGTATTCCTTACAAACTTTTGCAATATGTATCCTATATAACTTGCTGGAGGTCACAAAGGGATTATTATTTAGTGAAATGAAGGATGTCACTTTCATATCCAGCAGTTACATCTGGTGTTCTTAACACCTCCACAACCTGTCAGCAATGCTAACATTCCTCAGAAAACTGTATTTCTCTTAATACTTTAGTAAAAACCACAGCTGTTTTCTGATGTGGCTGTCTTTTAGCACAACTCAAATCTGTTTTGCAGAGAATTTAACCTGAAATGAAAGCTTTTTAAAACAGAGATTTTTTTTTTTTTTAATGAATGCAATATTTGAAACAGTTCAGTAGTGCATAGCAGAGAGAAATCACTTATGTTCTGTCTTAATTTTAACAGCTACATAATGATCTCTGGTTATGGCTTGGAAGTCCCTCATGCAACTGACCACTCCCTCCATGCACTTCCATATATCCCATTTCTTTTATCCTGTGATATGCTGTCTATTTATGAGATTATTTAGGGTACGTAGCATGTGCAACAAGCATATGTTTTGGAATAATTCCAGAGTTATATTATTCTAAGGCTGTATATGAGCCCAAAGAGCATTACAGACCTAAAATTTTTGGAGAGGTGATGGAAGAGAGGTGAGTCAGATGTATAGCCCTTAACTCCCAGGGAAGATAGAAAGAGTCTGCTGAGATTTTGAACTGCAGTGAGCTGTTTGAACTGCAGTGAACTTAGGAAGAGTCAATCAAAATTCTAGACAAGCTCTAATACTGATGAGATTGACACAGTTTAGGTAAAACCATACAGTAGGAACAATAATTTGGATCATAAACTAATGTTTTAGGGAGCATCCTGGAAGAGGGGTGACTTGGAAAAATTGAAAACATTTTCTTGGTAATTAATTCTTCATAAAATGTAGTCTGAGTCCTCAGAGAGTTTCCATTTAAGTTTACAAATAATATTTTTCATAAGATTGTGTATAATAATAGGTTTTTCACTTGTTACCTGTGGCATGAAGATCTGAAATATGCAAGAAAGCTTCAAAATATGTGTAGCATATATGGAAATAATTTATACATAAAAATGTATGCATATATAGAGATGCAAATAATTATGTACTACATAATACTATCTCTTTATATTGTAAAGCTGACAAATTCAATGGGTTTGTTAAAAGGGATGAATATCACTCTGCAAGTAGACAGAATTAGAAGTCATAATTTCATTAAGAAACACCACATTAAACCTGAGAGTAAAATATTACATCCCAGAGTAATTATGATCTATTTTGCCTTCTCTTCAGATAATCCAGGTTCTTACTATCAGCCTTTCTTTTTATTTATGCTGGGAAAGGGTTGGTATCTATAACCACTGGAACAAATTGTAAAACTTCTGTCTTATTTTAGTATGAGAAGGATTCAGCAGACATCGTATTCATCCATATCCATTGGTTAAACACTGAATTCCATCCCCTACCTAAATATAAATTTGTCAATACCTGATGCATCAACTTAGTTGTTAGAAGTGACTTGGTATTGCAAAAGTAGCTGTATTTCAAAATGCAGTTTGTCTGTCTGGGTTTTGTGAAGTATTCTCTTCAGATGTTGTGAGGTATTTTTCTTGGGATGCTTAAAATTTACAATTTTTATACCTCAAGGGAAATTTTTAGCTGGTGGGTAGAGTTTCTGAACAGAAAAGCTTCTGTCCCAGTTGTCGTTCAAGGAACACCTGCTTTTGTCTAATCCAGGGCATATGCACACAGGTAAATAGCCTTATTTTACTTTTGTTCTTATTATTATTAACTGAGATGAAGTTATGTCTAATGCTCTTGCAGAAGTACCAGATTAAATGGCAGTTGAGTGACCAAGGAATCAAGTAGCCCATAGCATCCCCAGGGTCTAAGACAGTGGATGTCTGATGTGCAGCAGTTCTTGGTTTTTTGAGGCCGTGATATGTCTATGGCACTACAAGGCAACACACCCACACCTGGCCTTCAGAAAATCTGCACCCCTGACACCATGTCAGCAGTTTCATGCAGGGGATGTCATCAGTCCTTATGATGTCCTTACAAATATGTTTGTGCATTTTAGGTTGCCTGTGTGTGGTGAATCTGGAGAAACCAAGTTGGACTTACTGAGAAGAGGTCAAGCTGGGCAGCAATACTGGCCATGGCCCTGGAGGAAAAGGCAGATTCTGGGTGTCTCAGTAACAAAGCCAACTTGCATTTTTCATATGCTTTATTCTGTTTTGCAGACAGAACTTCTGTTACATCTCCTAGAAGGTGGCTTTATTCACAGAGCATCTTAAATAGTTATCTTCTTTCACAATAAATGATGAAGTGCTCCATTGAACTGAATACTAGAATTTTATTTGTGATACCATATTTGTTGGGTTTTGTAATGAACTGTATAATCTGATGAATATCTATAATGAAAATGAAGGTACCTATAGGGCTTTTCAACAGAATTTAAATAAAACAGAATCCTACTTTCCCAAACTAGCTCAGTTTGGTCAGGTATTTTGCACTTTTCACAATAATACGACCACAAATCATCCCGAGGAGAGAAAGACTCAATTCTGGTCAATACTGATACTCCTTAAAGCTAAACAATAATAATAATATTATTAATAATAATAATTGTTATTACTATTAATAATTATATAATAAATTAGTTATTATTGTTATAATCTATCTTTCTTTTTATCTGAGAAAGAACTATTTCAACCTATACTTTTAGAAGGTTAAGAGAGATCAGAACTGAAGACAGTCCTGTTCAAGTCACAATCAAATGTTTTTACCACATTCAGTTTCCCTGACATGGTAAAGAATTTTCTTGTGGATTTTTTTTTTATTATTATTATTTGTCTGGGCTGGAGTTTTTTGTGGCACTGGGACAGATTTTTATTTTATTTTGTGCCATTTGTAGTTTTGGTCTTTGCTTGCCCTAGAACTATGTGCATAAAACTCATCTGATCTCCAATTTCCCCAAGAGTTTGACATCTCATTGGAATGTGAAGAAAGCAACAAGAAGAAACTAAGGCTCAGCAAGAAGTTATTACAGAGAAATCCCCTAGTAGGGCTCAGGTACATTTCAGATGTAAGAGCTTTTTGAAGAGTGTGGGAAGAGGCTATTCCTGGCAGGAGCCTTAAATGTCTGGCTCTCCTCAAGGCTCTCGGTGTTAGCACCTTTGTACATGTACCAGAGCTGTGTGCTCATCCCCACACAAAGGCATTTAGGTTTCTAAGTCCTGCTGACTGGTAAATAGTAGAATTTCACGGGAGACCAGGTTAGCTTTAAACTAGGAAGCTGTCATTTTTCACTGCATAACAGCAAGTACTAGTTTTCCTTTGCTGGATATCAGCCAGCAGTGAAAAATAACTCTTAAGAGTTATTTTAAAACAGGAGTAGATGATAAGTGAAGGGTCAAAATGATTGTGGAAAAACAGTACTTTTGACTCAGGGAATATAATAAGTCTGTTTGACCATCAGCATCTCATCTGATTTATGAGACCCCAGAAGTCACAACTGAAGAGGGCAACTAAAATATTTTATGTGACTGATAATGACCACACGTTCACCTCCTGAGGTAGAAATGTGTCCTTTGTATTCATTAGATCAAAAGTAACTCTTTCCCACAGCATTGTCCTTTCACCACTGCAGTCTTTATATCCTAAAGAAAAAGACATCTTTGTTTTTTTGAAAGAAAAAGTTTTATTTTATATACATGCCAACCCATACAAGAAAACCAACATCTGACTATGGTGAGATAAAACTGCAATAATAATGAATTGCAATAACTACAATAAGTCAGTTATAAGAGCTATGAGTTCTTTCACAAGAGTCCCCCACCAGACAGAACAAGCTGATAGGAACACAGTTCCTGCCTGTCATTCTTTTATGTACCTTAAAGATATGTAAAGTTGTTCTAAATTGAAGTTGTAAGAACAGCTGTGTGGCTCTAGTTGGATTTCGTTCTTCCAATCACTTCTAGCTATTTTATTGTTATGGAGTAATATTATAAATTAATTTTTGTCCATGTTTTCTAATTCTACTTTTCACAGATTTTGTACCAAAAGTCAATAGAAATAATATTCCTAAATAATTGGGAAGCTTTCAAAAATTGTTTGCTATAAAACTGTTAAGCCTATGAAAGACTGGATCCTTATGTTGTACAGCTCATGCAACAATCCTTAACTGTAAAACCAGATATTTTGACACTGTAGTAGAATCAAAACACAGAACAGAATGAAGAATAGGGGCTATGGAAAAGCTCCCAGGTGTCTGAATTTTATTGCTAACTGTTTTGCCTAATTCTGCTGAAAGGTGAAAGAGAAAAGAATTATATTACCTGTAAACCATCTGCTAGGGCCCAGTCAGAACTAATAACCGTCCAGAAATCATGATTTCCTAACATGTAGGGCAAACTTTTAGTAAACAGAAGTCACAAAGCTTATGGATTACTGGTAAAGGGAACTGTCAGCCTCAGGTCCTTCTTCACAGCATCTACCCTGTGAAACAAAGCAAAGCCCCAAACCCATCATCTGATGAAAGAAACACAGAGTGCTCTGTGTGATCAAATGCATGACCGTGACATTGACTGCCTCAGCTCAGGATATTCTGAAGCAAGAATAATAAGGATGAGAAATGTGTAAGACTGCAACACGCTCTCAGTTTTTCAGTAAACATAAAATCTGATTTTATACAGAAGTAGTCATTATACACTAGCATTGTATTAGAAAGGGAATAAGCAAAAAAACCAACAACAAAAAAAAACAACCCGAAAACAAAAAACCCACTGCCTAAATTATTTTGAAATTCCCTGACCTTATTATAATTTAGGAGCTAGGAAAACCTTTCTATTCAAAAAATGTTGTGATACTGCTATAGTATGAGTAGATTTGTATCCTTAATTTATCCCCATTTCTTATTCTTATTATTCTTATCATCTTTACCTGCTTGGAGGTTGGTAGCTTGCAAACAGCATTAAACGTTTCAAGATTCAACTTTTCAATGTGTTAACAGTGTCTTTAATTAAAATGGTAATACTTTAAGTTGCCAGACTTCATGTTTATTTAAGTAGAACACCTTTTAAAGTAATGTACAGTTTCTTTGAAATAATTTGATATATATTGATTTACTCTATGAATTGTAATGAAAAAACTCAAATGTGAATTAGTATATGATACAAAAGCTAAGAATAAAGAAAAGCAGGTGTAATTCACATAGAATTCTCCACTAGGACAAGTTTTCTGACTGAACTTATGGGAACTTTTGTATAGATGAAGTGGAAGAATAATAAGAGAAGATACAGACCCCAACTTTGAAATATTATGTTATAGGCTAGATTCTATAATTTAGAAGACCTTATAAAACCTTAGATCAATCTTTTTCATTACAAAAGGCAAGTTTATCTTTCAATATGTTGTATCATGTATTAGTATTTGGTGACTGGTATCTGGTGGCCTCAACTCTATCAGAACAAAACAGAGCACTTGCATTTTCCACTTACATAATTTTGGGATAAATCACAAAAGTGAGAATAAAACTGATGCTCAAAACCAATGTCTGCAGCATTCCATCAGATGCAGAAGCACACTTTGCATTTAGCTGTTACTATGTCTCAGTTAAAAAGATTAAAATCTACAAATAATGACATAAAAACCTTTGCCAAAACAGACAGGGGCGCTTGGCTTGATATACATTGGTTTACCTCCCATACATAACATGTCTCTTACATGTACATCCCCAAACAATTATGATTCAACATTTGTACTTAAAATCCAACTTCTGCTGTGCATGACTTCTCATGGAGTTTATGTCTACAAGGCCTGCTAACACAGTGGCAAAGAAACTCTTCTGGTTTTGTGCAAACCTCTCTCTGGAACTTGTCACGATATCCCAATGCCCCAGAGCCCATCGTTCTTATGGCTGTAGGGTCTCCCCCACTCCTGTTTCTATAAGGCACTGCAAGGTTCCACATCTTTTGCTTTCACCTCTTGGTCATTATTTCCTGCAACATTCAGCCATCCTTGCCTTCACTGCTTTCTGCAATATTGCTGAGCTCACACACTGACTGTTCTGTGATGTCACCCCTCAAAACCACTGTGTTTCTAGGTAATACTCCTGGGAAGGTGAAATCACTTTTGGATTCTGAAATTTTGTGCTGCATTTAGATCACATTTCATCATCTTTCTTACAATGATTGTGTGCAGTGGGATTGCCAGGTAGACCTGAGGGACACATGGCCACTTCAGTTTCACATCTGAAAGTGGCTGTATGTAAGTTGCATTTTCTCTCATTCAGCAGGACAGAGACATTGTTCTGTGTGCACTTATATCAGCTTACTGATATAAGTGACTAAAGCTTGCAAAAAAAAAAATCCTTTTAGAAAACTATAACAAACCATTTATAAAATATGAGAACATCCTTAGGCTTAAAAAAAAATGACCGGGGAAAATGAAAACTTCAAAATGTTTGATTCTACCATTTCAAATAAAAATGTTTCAATTTCTTTAAAGATTAATTCCATTCCACAATTTATTTTGAATTAATTAAAACACAGGGACAGAAAACAGAATGAAAAGTTTCTTATTTGGTCAAATAACATATTTTCTCAAGCAGAAATTATTTGTGTGGTTTTTCAGTGTGTTATTTAATTTAATAGCAATAAAGGAATTAACTTCAGGTCATGTCACAAAAATATCTGCCAACATCTGTGTTTGTGAAACAATAATGAAAATAGTTTATATATTTAACCCCAATTTACTTCCCAGAACACTGATTTGGATTGCAGCTTGGATTTACTTGATATATACTTGGTTTCATGTCAATTACCTAGCATGCTGGATACTTCTTGTAAACCTCCAGACACTATTAGATAAACACTTGAGCTTTTATAATCATTGTTAAACTTCCATTATAATAGCAAATAAAAACGAATTCCTGGTCTAGAACACAAACCCAAATTTATTAAGGTTTTAAAGCAATCTACTATTGTATAATCATCCCTCTCCCATCTCAGACTCTGTCCACTCTTTGCAAAGATGTTTCAGGTGGCTAATCCTGAGCTGTTGAACTGATGAAGGACTTCATAACCTTTCCTATCAGGGTAGCCCAGACCCATCCCAGACATGTTTCCACACAACAATTCATCTAAAGTCAGTGTATTGGGATGTGACAGACTGGTATAATATTAAGAAATAGCTAAGAGGAAAAGAGAAAAGTCACCTGAAAGCTTTGTGTTCATACTGTGCAGACTGACCCCATCTTTTCTGAGCCTATTATGAGCAGAACAGATCCTTACTGAGACCTGGCTTTCTTTAGTTTGCAGCACCAGGCTGGGCAGCAGAGGCCGTTTTCTCAGCTGTGAACTCAGAGATAATGATGCAGCCACCCAGAAAAGGCAGCTCCTACCTATCAGCTACCCCCTGCCTGCAGTGATTGCTACGATTCTGATTGATTCTGTTTACATCAGACAGTTACATTATTGTTGTCAGACATGAGGTAATTTCCCACAATTTTTCTATTTGCAAATTAATTTTATGTTATGATGAGACTACTATATACAGACAGACAGACAGATGAAAAGTAACTAAAAAAATATATAGGTTATCAATCAGTTTGGGTTTGCTGATTTTATTGCCAAAATCAGTGATAAGAACACTTTATAAAACAATTTGCTTACATGTTAAAGTGTGTAGTCTCTTATGGTGAGGGAAACTCTTTGGAAGTGAAACCAGTCTTTGAAAGAACAGTCTCAAGGAAGATCTGGAGGATCACAGAACAGAAGGAATCCCACAGAATTTGTACTTTTTTGATAAACTCATCTAATATAAACCTAAATCAAAGAAAGGCTTTCATTAAAAAGAATAAGTCAACTTAGAGTAACCAAATGTAGAATAGAGAAATCAAATGTATAAAGAGACCATCTAACTATACACTGTGAATATTATAAATATATACTTTAAATGCTCTTCCTCCTGCAGTGATAGTTCAAGACAGGCGTTTTAATGATGTTTCAAATAGTTTCAAATTCTACAATTCTTGTAGAATTGTGTAGCACAAGTTTTTGTAAAACATGCGAAAGTTGTTAGTGAGACAGATGCATCAATAAAATGAGCCTGCTTTAATATAACTTCTGTTGAATTCATAAAAATGGATCAAAGAGTGTTTCATTTATTTTTGTGATAGGCCATACAAGCAGAGCTTTGTTAATACATTGTCTTGGTTGGCAGAAATCACATTCAGTAATATTGAATAATTTCATTGATAAAATGCTATTTTCGAAACTCTGGGGAAAGGTCACACAAGTTTACCTTTGTTTTCTAAATCTCTCATAAAAACAAATCTATACTGGAAACAAATATTTTTTAAACAAAATATCCTTCTTAAAATAGAGTTAGAAAAAAAGGCCTGGGCTTTATTTTCACATTTGCTAAGAAGTTTCATATCATCAAGAATATTTTAACCCTTCCAATACCTTATAATCTTGCTGATATTTTTCAGAATTTCTTTGTATTTATCTGATCTGTAAAAGTGGCAGAGCATCAGAAATTATTAAATATTATTGCTGTCAACAGCAGTCTATTGTTCTTCCCCATGCAGACTGTAACCATAGTAATTCATATGCTCCAAAACCCCCTGCTTAAACAAGGAAAGCAAACAATAATAATACTGAGATAGTGATCAAGAGTCCTAAAGTAAGTGATAGCTACATGAAGAAAAACATCTTCTGCATCTGCTTACATTAAAAAAATTATCTGAATTGAATGTTTAACAACACAAGCCCCTTCTAAAAACCTTGGATATTAATTTTCAGCTATTGTGCTAGAGAGGTTAAACCAGATCCCTGTCTATTGTAAAACTTCGCTAAAATAACCCAGTTAGGTTATAGGTCCATAAAAAAGCCACCTAACTTAGTGGGGGGAATAAAGATGGCAGTATTATTGGAAATATGTTCTCAAGTAGTGTATTGTTATTATTAATTAATTAATTAATTAGAGGTAACATACGTTTATCCTAAATTTACAATACAGAAACTGACACAACGAATTGATACTAAAAATGTACCAAGTGCCCTTCAGTTCAAGTTACTTCCATTTCCTGAAGCCCAGTAATTCAGTACATGACATGTGAATGATCAGCAATGTTCAGAGTCAGTGACAAGAAACTTGAACCAATATCTGAGTTGCCACCTAAGGAATCCCTCTCCATTTCCCAGTTTTATTTCAAATTTGAAATGGGAAGGTCAGAGCTGAAATGCCATCACAGTGACTTTTTGGGAGCAGTTGAGCTATTGACATTCCCACTATGAAAGCTCTAAGTCTATCATAACTTTGAGAAAAAAATAAAACACTATGTAGTTTCTTCAAATGAAATTAAACCAATTTTATTAAAGCCAACTCAATGCTGATGGAATTTCATATTCATGAAAATTGGATAAACAGATTTTTAGGATGTTCAGAGATACAATTTCTAAGTATATTATTTTAAAAATTAGATTTCTGTTACACCAAGCAGAGATGATATGAGATAAGCACCTTCACCTATACAATAAATTAGACAAATGTTTGAGCCATGTAATAGTAGCAGTTTAAGACTACAGATATGTTTATTCTTTTCTTAACTGTCTTTAATCCAAAATCAGATTAATCTAGATTATTACTCATCATTTAGATATCTTGTGTTCACAATTTTCTCCAGCACTCTTCTGCATATGAATTCTTATCTGGAAGACTCACACTTTCTGTCTTGTTTTGCCTTTGAACAGAGTGTGCCTGGAGTCTGGGGTCTGACTAAAAATGGCTATCTGGACTTCTAGGTCACCAGAGCAATGATAACTTTTACATTAAACACAGAAAGCTGGGATGATATGGAATCTGTTCATAAATGTCATCAATGTGTCTATATCAATAGAGGGTCACCATCCTTTCAAACAAAAGTATCTTGCGAGGCTGAGATGGCTGAAGGGGTCTACAAAAAAAGTCTTCCTTCAGTTCCTTTGTAAAACACTGGGATTTACATTCAAAATTTTAGAACACTAGAAATTCCTCATGAGATGAAAAATTATCTAATACTCTTAAACAAACCCCCAGATGGTGACATTTTAAAATGGGAAATAAGAACTGGCTTTGAGGGTGGAACAGCAAGACTGTAAAGTCCAATTTTAAAGGAAGTTGTTCATAACCATGCCATGGAGTATGCTGAAAAGACCAAGAAAATTCCAGATGCTAATCCCACCAAGGAAGGCTTATAGATTGAAACTAAGCAAGGTAGTTAATGTGAAGATAGAGTGAGTTTTCCACCCAACTTACCTGTAACTGCTGTCCAGAGGTAAATTCTCCCAATAGAGGCACTGTTGTCATGATGTAACAGTGCAAATAGCTACCCCTCCTTCAAAGAAAACCTTCCTTCTCCCAAACTTCCCTACATTTAGCTTATATAACGGTGATGACATATGAAGCAGGGATGAGATTTATCACTTCAGTATTGTAAGATGTTAAATTGTAGTACTGCAAATTGCAGATTCCATTAGTTCTACATGGAGGCTGATAACATCAGAAATTATAATATAAAATATTAAATAATATTAAATGTGTGAAAACTCTGTCACTAGACATGCACTACTACATCAAAACATTATTCAATTGCCTAGCACCTACATGGGTAGTTCTCAGCCCCTAATGAGATATCTTTTGCTTTATTGCCAAAAAAATCTATTAATTTTTCCAGTTAGGCACAATTTCCACATCAGTTTTTCAAGCAAATATAACCATATACTTTGTGTTTATTTGGTGTAAAGAAAATAAAGATATTGATCCCAAGGATGTTCATTCTCAAACGTCCTACCTGTATAATTATTTCTGATATTTATTGGCGGGAGAAGAGATTTTTAAATTATAAAATGAGATGCAGATGGTAAACTTGGCATGATAATTTGTAAGGCTACATTACGTAATATTAAAATGCTGGTTTGACAACGGCTAAACTAAACTAAGACAGTAAGACAGAAAAGACAAGTTTTCAAGAAGAACTCACATTGGAGAAGTTAATGGAGACCCGTCTTGCACGGGAGAGACCCCACACCGGAGCAGGGGAAGAGTGTGAGGAGTCTGAGCTCTGAGGGGGACGAGACAAGGTGTGATGAACTGACTGCAGCTCTCATTCCCTTCTCCCCTGAGTTGCTGTAGGGAGAAGAGTTAGGTAATCCAGAAGTAAAGCCCAGGCGGAAAAGAAAGATGGAGGGAAGGTGTTTTTAAGATTTGGTTTTACTTCTCATTATCCTAGTCTGATTTGATTTGTAATAAATTCAATTAATTTCCTTAAGATGAGTCTGCTTTGCCTGTGACAGTAATTGCTGAGTGATCTCTCCCTGTCCTTATCTCAACCCACAAGCCTTTCATTATATTTCCTCTTCCCTGTCCAGCTGGCAAAGGGAGTGACAGAGCAGATTTGGTGGGCACCTGGCAAACAAACAAGGTCAACCCACCACACTCTCAGAATGGGCAGCACTGAGAGATTCTCTCATGAGAATTTCCAGGTATATTTCATTGAAATTCAGTTTGACACAACAAAGAGTAAAACATATATTTACAATACCATTACCCATAAGTTCCCTACTGTACTCTTTAAAAAAAAACCCAACCAACAAAAAACCCAAACTATAAATTTAAATAACCTAAGTTTCAAACATAAGGTACTGTGTGTTAAGTGCACAACTCTAACAAATGCATTACACATATTATCCTTTTCAGAAAACCCTCCTTTAGAAACTGGTTCATGGAGTCATCAGAATCCAAATCTGCTACCCTACATTAGCATTCAGACAGCTTATCCATCCCACTGAGTATGCTCATCACACACTGGAAGGAAATAGTGTGGGTTGGGGTTGGCTGCACACTGTGCAGTGCTGCTGCAGTGTGTTCCGTAGAG
>VYZT01033845.1:30953-50163 GCA_013400735.1 Pomatostomus ruficeps | reverse complement strand
GGTTATCTCTCCCATCTGCACCTTCCACCTGTGGTGGGGACAGGGGGGATATGCCCTGCTACAATCCAGAATGTTCCTAGTTGAATATCTATTTATAACACCAACAGTGCACCGCAGGACTCACAGATACCAACACTCATCCAGAGCTACCACACCCCCAGACATACTGGACAGAAGCAGGGTAGCTGCGTGAATATGTACACACCCATTGCTGATTCCCGTGTGGTGTCATTCCACTGAAATGACAAAAGTCTAGTTGTGTAGATCCTTATAGGAGGGGGATTATGGATTTAGGCTGACAGCACTTCTCTATGTCCACAAGGAATGCATGCACATGTGTCTGGGCCTTTCTCAACATTTCCGCAAATACATTTACAAATCAATGTCATTTCAGCCAGACAGACAAGAGGATCAATATTCACTATCACTCAGTATCCTGAACAGAATTGATCCCCCTCATGCCTGCACAATAGGGAGTAAAAGCTGAGCATGTGTGGTAGTTCCTGCAATTGTACTGGTCTGAAGGATTAAGGGATAATTTGGTGAATATATACCTTCCTTCTAGACAGTGAGAATGGATGAGATAGCAGGTTGTAATCTACTGTCACATGTGTTACCTGGTACTGTACTTCCAGACCAACAGCATGAGTGAGAAGGTTCTGTGTGAAGAACAGCAAATGCAGAAACTGGTCAGGTAATTTTATTTAACATGGGAGTAATAGCTGCTGTGGGAGGGCCCACCAGCAAAATCAGACCTGCTTCCAGAGCTGAGGACTTGTCTGTACAGGTGGCCTCAGCACAGAGCAGGGAGCAGAAACACAGAGCTTTTTGTTACTGTTGTGTTTGACCCTTAATTATCGGTCACCTCACAGAAAGGACATGATTAATAGAAAAAAAATTATATACTTATTAAAAATTGTAAAGTCCTTTTTACATTGAAACTGCTTTTACTGCTGCTTAGGGGACTTTAATGCCTTAAAGCTAGGGAAATTAAATTTCTCTGGAGCTAGATGTGAAGTACCAAGCATCAACATTTTATGTGCTTATGCCCTCCTTGGGAACTTTATCCACAGTTTTTTGATTCAGTTTTAAATGGCTTCTGAATCTGTGAGCTGTGAGATCACCACACAAAGACTGGGTAGAGTTTCTCGGCATGTGTTTTACAGCAAGGAGTAGGGGCAGCCAGGATGGCTTTCTGTAGCCTCCAACAGAAGTGTGAAGCCATGTGGAAAGGGCAAGGAAGAGCCTTTCAGGGACAGCACTGCAAGCACAGCCTCTCAGCATCCCTCCCTTTTGGCTCTCGGGGCTGATCTTGAACAGACTTTCCTCTTGCCAAACCAAACCAATACAGCCAGTAAATAACGTCAATCTGACTCTTTGAGGAGCAACCTGAGCAGGGCATATAAGATGTCACCAGTGCATGTATGGGGTACCAAATGAGCTGAACATGATCCTGTGTCCTTGGACTCCCAGGAGCAAGGCTTGGAGGCTGGGATGAAGGGACAGTCTCCCCAGCACACATACTTTGCATACAAATTACCTTTTGGGGTTTTTTTTGTACAAATGGTTTGCAGGAAATCTCATAACAGCTGCAATGTGGATTTTCCCCCGGCTCAAGTAGCTGACCCCTGTGGGGACTCGATCCAACACCCACCAGACCAGGAACTGCTGTGCATTCTGAGAACACTCTCCTAGCAAGAAAAAAGGGAGGACCCCTCTGGCCTCATCTAGCCCCACTATGTGCCACAGGGTTGGAAGTCCTGGAGCTGGTTGCTCAATCCCTATGCCAAAGCAGCCACCACAGGCTGGGCTGCGGGTGAGAGGCAGCATGTCTGGGCATAAGATGTGGACCCAAATGACTCCAAGGGATAAGTGGACAGAAGGACACTTTTATCATCTGAACCAGTGGTGATGACTCTTTTCAACTGGTCTGGGTGCTTTCTGAGCCCAGGTGACCTTAGAGCCTACGAAGAAGAGGTCTCTGCCAAGGCAGCCCACAAATTATCTGCATATTATGTGCATAGGTATTTTTCTGTCCTTTGTAGCTTCTGCCTGACAGGATCACTTGCTGCCCTGTGCTGCTTGGATTAGAAGAGACAGCTGGCAACTGTTCCCTGTTGGCTTTCTTACTGCTATTTGTGATCTTATTGTTCTCCCTCAAGCCGCCCCCACTCCTCTTCAAACAGAAGAGCCCTCCTCGATTTATTGGTTTCTGGTGCAGAGGCCTTTCGGTACCTTTGATTATCCTCACTGATGAAGCACTGGTGCATCAGGAGCATCTTCACATCTTTCCCAGTTCTGCTGTAGCTTTCTGTATGTGGGTAGAAGCACACAGTATCCAGCTTAGGAAACATCTGTCCCTAAAATCAATGTGTCTGCCACGGCAATATTATTGGTGCCTATCAGTCATGTACAGAGCCGAAAGCAGGATGCATCCAGGAGAGGCAGGCAGATATTCGATCCCATTAAATCCCAATAAATAAATGATACATTGCCTAGCAGAGCAATCTGGGCTATCAGATGTCCTTTCATAATCACGGAGTGTAAAGTCTTCTCTCCTGCTGGGAGAAGGTTCCCCTGCAAGCAGCACTAACATGCCTGGGGAGGTATTACAGCCACTGTGTGCCACTTTGCTGGGTTTTGATGGGAAACTTTGCTTCTCCCTTCCTATACCTCCATAATTTCTTTAAATGAGTTTCAGTTTTTTCAGGACATCGATGAAATATTGTGACACAAATCAGCAGATTTGCTTTCTATTCAGGAAACCACCCATTATGCCACCACTTTTGCTCAAAGTATGCTATATAGGCTGTGTACAGAATAAAAGCCATCCTCTTCTGTATAGCAAGATAAACTGAGAAACACAATCCATGACAAAAGAAGAAGGAAACTGACTTACTTTTTACTAGATATCTCTTTTCTGGAAGCTCTTGGTTGTAAGACCTCAGCAATTGATTCTTGTAGGGATCAGTGCCAGGTTTGCCTTCTGAACACTGTGTATTAAAGCTGTTCACAGAAGATCAAAACTGATTTTGTAGATAAAAGAAAACTGAGCTGGATTGAACTATTCCAGGACACTCATCTGTTTGTGAATCTATTGGAAAGCTGGAAGGAAGTTCATCTACGTGCAGACTTGATGTTGTCTGTGTGAATGGTCCATCTGGGTTTTTGAAGTTAACACTCCTCAGACAAGCTGTTCCATGATGAGCAGAGTCAGTAGTGGCTGTTTCCCATGTTTCTCTCCCTTCTCTGGTGCTTCCCAATGTGATTGACCTCTCCTTGAAACCCTTCTGTAGTGAATGTATTTACTCCCTCTCCCTTCATTATCCGGTTGCTTTCCCCACCAGATATGTTATCCTTGTGATTGCTAGCTCTCTGCAAAGTGTGATTATGTTTGGCCACTGGGTTCAAGTGTTGTTACAGGGAATTGATAGGCAGCACAATTGCATAAGTCTCAGCTTCAGGGGAAACAAGGATAAAAATCCCCCAGAGAGAACAAAAAGGAGAAAAATAACCTCATTTAAGAGACCTCCACACATTCACTGGTTAAAAGCAGAGCCTTCCCAGGCAACTTGCACTTAAAGAAGTGGAAGAACATCCCTGCATTGCACAAAGAGCTATCTCATCAGGCTAGACCTTCAGACGTTCTATTAACAGATATGTTATCTGCATACCAGCTAATAACCTGCAAAAGAAAAGGACCTAACAATTATTCATAACATAAGGACTCCAAAAAACCCATGTCTTTGGTGCCTCTGATGTCGATTTTGGAGTGCAAAAGAATGGTAGGCATATCACTTAACGGGACCTCAGTTTCAAAGGGGCCAAATCTCCCCCAGGTTTCAACAGGCAGACCAGCTGCATGGAGGAGTTTCTTTTGTAGCTGCACATGCAAACCCCTGTACTTTATTCACCTCACCTAAACCAAGCTCACAGGGTCCTTGACCCTGCATATGTGTGGGTGTGCCTGTGTAGATACCAATGTACTGTGTAGTCCTACACCAGAGATGTACTTCTGCTGGGCACTAGCTCATCTCAGAGAAATGCTAGGCCTCCTCAGAATGCATGGGTTTGCTTTCTCAGCTCAGTAAATGTGACTGTGGAACCAGGGTCCAAAAGACTAGAGCATTTCTGCAGGTGAGCTCAATTGCTTGGTGACTGACATTCTGGGAGCTAGGTATCTCTGTTTTCACCCAGGAAAAAGGGCAGATGATCTCAGGTTCCTTCTGACACAGGATGAAAACTCAATTTTCCATGCAACTGATTCTTGCTTTGTGGCCTTAGAGCCTCTTTCTTCAGTGATGCCCTTTGGAGCATATAATGTATTAAACTAAGGCTTTCTAAAGGAATGAGATATCACCCCAGATAGTCTTAGAGCTCCTAAATGGCAACTTAAGCAAACCAGCATTATTTATAAATGAAAGTAAAGTAATTGATATCAGCAATACAGACTTGGTATTCAGTTTCTCTGTCTGAAATTTCTGGCTTTGCTGTACTCAGCACTACAACTCAGAGCTGGCTGCCACAAGGTATTTAGTAATCTAATAACCAATACTAATTTTATTTTCATTGAGCATTTGCTATCTATTTGGGTAGGATACTTGCAGTACTTAGGGATTTTGGGTATTTTTGATCCTCCAGAGAAGTCCTACTCCAGTCCAGGTCTTTCTTGCTTGTTTCCCAACTTCCAGACCAGTTTCTTACATGGCAGATGCTTGCCAGTTTTTCCCCTTTCATGATCTGTAATATGAATGGAGGGATTTATTATCTCTTTCATTTATTCCTTCACTCTGCTCCAGACTCTAAGTGATGGCCTAATCATCTTCCTGGCAAGAAGGGCTGTCTGTCTCCTAGGGTTTTAAAAAATAAATGTATTTACTTCAATGACTATGAGGCTATTTCTGTCTGGCTGCATGGAGGGTTGATGTGAGGGTTTTTAGAAGACAATGACTGCATACATGAAACATTTCTCAAGACTGTATTTCATAACCTGTGGCATGCACTGCTTACACTATGCCAGAGCCTCTGGACCATGATGCAAAATCATTGCTTCACCTAACATCTGGGGGGTGGCAGCCACCACTACACGTGGTGGTTGCCCTGTTGAAGACAGGCAGAGCAAGGATTCCCATTATGTAGCTCACAGTACCTTTGCTGTTGGGCCTGCCCAGCTGTTTGAAGACTGCCACCACATGCAGGTCATGCTGGTTCAGAAACCTCATCCACTATCACCAGTGCCTGTAGGAACTGCTTCTGCACTTGGCCAGTGCCGGATCACAACAAAGTCAGTTTCAAGCAAGAGGAGAGCAGCACTAAGATGAGAGGAGCCACCAAAATCCCCCAAACAATCTGTTGCGCTCAAAGATGATAGGAAATAATTCATGGCCTTGAAGCAGGTCAGCTGCAATTATAGAGAAGCAATGCAGAGGATGAAAAGCAGATAAGGGAAGTGATGGAGCATGATCAGAAGCAGTGGTTAATAATCAGATAGAAGGTACAATTAAGAGTGACTGTTCTGTGATGCCAAGTGGAGGAAGGGAGATAATCCAATTACAGATGTGATGCCAGAGCACCACAATACTCTACCTTCCATTTATTTAGGCAGCAGGAGAGCCTACTAAACGCACATCATCATTACAGAAGGAAGTGTTCATTTCTCTCTTGTTCACTGTGCAATTAATTAAAAATTTATCTTTTATTTGTAAAGTCACTATAAGGTTGTGGTCAATTTATGTCTAGCTGAAAGCACAGTTGCTATTTGAGGAGTTAAAACAGCAAAGCATTTATTCCCTGTCTCCCTCCTGCCTCTTCCTCAATCACTCCTCTAGCATTCTCCTTTCCTGCCAAGGTCTTGCCTTGGCCTCTTGTCCCATAGGACGCTTGGTCCCTCATGTCTGTGCTTGCCCTCGCACATATGCACCCCAAACATCTCAGAGGGTGTTCAGCCACTTATGTTATGTGCTCTAAGCTGAAGTCCAGGTGTGCCCCTTTGGGCAGGGGTCAGAAATTTTTAGTGAAACACCTCCTAGAACACACTCGTAGGCAGCATGACTTCTTCAGCCACATTTCCAGAGGAGAAAATCAAAATTGAAACCTCTTGAGTAAGCAGCACCAGGTTAAGATTTTTGTGTCCCATTTATTTTCTTTCCATTTGTGTTTCTCCTCGGGTTTAGGCAGGAATCTGATATACATAAAAATTTTAAACTCTAGTTCAAACCATAGTAAAATAGATGCTTGCCCATGAGCAGAAGATCCTTCAAATTCTGCTCAAATTGAATGCAGACTTCTGAAACAGAGGTAGTCCAGGGACTTTTATGCAGAGTATATGGAGTTAGGCCTTCCCACATGGTATCCCAAATGTTGAGCACACTGAGGAGGGACCATGAAGAGTAGTTTATATCCCCCAATGTAGTTTCAGTTCCAATCCTTATGCTGATTCTCCTCACCCTAAAAGACTATGGCATTTCATACTGAGTGCTCAAGACCAATTTAAAATGACCAAAGGAACAGAAGGAATTTGGCTTTGCAGGTTGGATTTTGGTCACCGTTTCAGATGTAACATAGAAACATATAATATCTCAGATTGGAAGGGGCCCATAAGGATCACCAACTGCAGCTCCCTGCTCCTTGCAGGACTACCTAAACCAAGCCATATTGACTAAGAGCATCATCCAGATGTTGCTTGACCTCTGACAGGCTTGCTGCTCTAATTACTGTCCTGGGGAGCCTGTTCCAGTGCGAACCCTCCCAGTGAAAAAGCTTTTCCTAATCTGAACTTCCCCTGACAGCTTCATTCCATTCCCTTGTGTCCTTCCATGGGGTACCAGAGGGACAAGATCAGCACCTCCTCCTCTGCTGATGCCCTTGAGGGAGTTGCAGACTGTGACGAGGTCACCCCTTAGCCTTGTCTTCTCCCAGCTGAACAAACCAAGTGACCTTAGCCACTCCTCCCAAGCCTGGCACTCAAGGCCTTTCACCACTCTTGATCATCCTCCTCTGGACACACTCTAATATTTTTCCCCTCTTGTACTACGGATGAATGAAAATAGGACTGAGTTTCTGCCCAGAGATGCTTGTACCAGAGACATGTTTCAAGGCATCCTGGAGAGAGAAGCTCTTATATTTCTGTATCTCACCACAGCCAAAGGCTACTGAGGACCTGGATCAATGGTGAGTACAAGCCATAGTCCTGTGACTCTCAGATATCTGCTGCTAACAAGGGAAGTATAAGATTTGAGGAAATAATTGCCAGCAACTTGCAGAGAGGTTTTCCCATATGCAGATATTAAATAACTTCACATTAATATCACAGTTTATGAGTGACTTCTGTTGGTGTTCCAGCTTAGCTGTCTCTGAGTGCGTTCAGGAAACCTGTGTTCAGTCTGAACTCTGAACACCAAAAATACCTCCCTTGTTTTATTCTGACCTGTGTGAAGTTCTGGTTCCCAAAGCTTTAGTCTTATCTCATTTCATTTTGCTAACCTGAAGTTATGTATAAAGGCTTTAATATAGAGAAAGGGTCAGAATCAAAATCTTGAATTTTCCGAAGTGTACTGTCAGAGTAGAGAGCCCTGGTAGCTGATGCCATTTCCCTCATGCATGCCATCACACTTAGCAGGAATTTGGATACAAAGGAAATTAAAAACAAAAGCAGACTTGGTTTAGGGCATAAATGCTCTTGAGCCACTAAAAAGTGACATTGGAAATGTGCATCTCCAACCTATGCTCAGGAAGCCCTCCAGGGACAAGAGCCAAGTGAATCAGTAGACTTGGCTATTACTGAAGGAGTTGTGCTGAGAGAAGAATGTTTTTACTTGAAAGAATCTAAATCAAAATTTAACAGTGAAATGAAGGCCCTTTTGAAAGTTGTATGAAAAGACAAAGCACTAAGAACCTGTTGTACTTGAAATAAGCTGGTATATATTGACAGCCGTGATCACATCTACTGACTCATTTGGACCTTCATGCAAGTATTATTTAAAATGAAAGCAAAACATAGCATGTGGAGATCTGGCTACTCAAATGCAGAAAGCAGCTATTTTTAACTAGGTTCTGTTCCCTTTCTGTCTTGTGCAGCCCAACAGATGCAGAGAACCACAAAACTACACCCTTCCCCCCAGACAGAGCTCTTTTTTTGTAAATATTGATGCAATTCAGTTGAACTCAATGATCTTAGAGGTCTTTTCCAACCTAAATGATTCTATGATTCTGATTCAGGATTACTGCAATGTTCCAGTTTCAAGATCTGCTGGTTTGTTCTTCTTCATAACTGCTCAATGTGTATCTTTTGTTACATATCAATAACTTTTATATGGGTGAGGTTTTTGTTTGCACAGGTGCTCAAGAAATGGCAATTCTCTGAATAAACACATATACTGATGAGCAAACAATAGTGCATGGGCTATGTCCAATTGTTATTTGAATTATTCTTCAGTTTTGTTCTCCTGGGTAGGGTGCAGAGGTGCAGGGGCAGGAGCAGGTATATCCATGCAATGCAGGCTGAAACCTTGGGTTTGGAGCCATCAGGTCTCTCTCCAGCCCAGCAAGGAAATCTTGTGTCTCCTTGCAACCTGGTAGGGACAACATTAGCCTGAGGGTGTACAAAACCACCAAGGGAGAATTCCAATGGGAAATCCTCCATTCCTTCCTTCTTTCTGGGGCAATCCCATGCTGTGACCATAGGAAAGCCTTGGAGGTAGATGACTGATCGCAGACAACAATAAGAGAAAAACAACGAACAGATCAGGAGAATGGCTTATGTCTCATATTAAATTATATCCTTAGGATTAATTATGGTAACAAATATATGTGATGAGCTTAGGATCAATTCACAAAGAAAAAGTCAAAGTAAATTCAAAGTTTTACCATTAAAATAAATTGTATTTGCTCTGAGGCCAGTTAAGGACTTACGGTATGGCTCATATTTTTATGAATACAATAACACATTTTAATGGGACATGTGAGCATGCCTGTACACATAGTTAAATAGAAATAGATATGCGTATATAAGGAAGTTCTGGCAGTGTGACAGCTTTAGCTGTATGAAGTTACATTTCATTCACTAGGCATTTTTAAAGCCTCATCTGCACCCTATCCCACTGGTCAGTATACTCTGACCCAATGTGCACACTATAAGCTCCTGACACTTTCAAACTGCTGTCACCATAGGGGTTGAACAGGTGAAGCCCTCCGATTATCATGAGCTCTCAGCAAATGTTACTTTCCAAAGATGGATTTTTCACTGACTGCATCTCCACAATGCTTTTCTGCCTGTCCTCACACCCTTCCCCATCCCCGCCAGTGACTCAGGCAGCAAGGCAATATAGTATCCTTTCCTTGGAATCACAACATGCAACAAAGCCAGGACTGAAGGTTTTGTGCAAATGGAAATGGAGATTCCCACCTTTACAGCTGATCTTCTGACAGATGGCACAGTTCCTAACACCAAGGTACTACTGCTCATGGAAAAGCAATTATAAATAATTGTCAGGGAAGTCAGAAACTTAACAGTTAGCTTCCCACTCTCTTTGAGTCCGTAGTAAGGCAGATGCCTCTGTAGTAAGGCAGTGGAAACTGTCCGGAACACAGTTTAAGTATCTTTGCAAAGAAGTACCTCTGGCAGTTTTTCTACCACCATCTGCTATAAATACCACACCCTTCAGATACTGCTGGGAGATGGTACATGTTCTGGATGACCTGTCTGGATGCCTCCAGGCCTTTGCCATAGACCAGTAGCTCAAGCATTTGCCTGGTCATGCTAATAAAACTTTATTACTGCACTTCAATCAGTCCTTTCTGTATAGATTACAAAAGTAAAAGTTTATAAGATTAGAGGGCCCAATTCTGCACTGAGCTGTGTTCGAAGGGTGTTTATATATTTTAGACACCCTCTGAAGCCCATTGGCCGGCTTGAAGTCAGAAGAATTTGCCACTTGGGTTGAGGGATTTGCCTTCCTCACAGTACAGTAGGGCTACTGGGGGGATATCCATGGAAGTCAAAGGGATGAATTGTAGGGCAGGATGTTAAGCAGATGCCTACTAGGTTGCTGTATCAAGGGTTTTCAGTATCTATTTCAATGGCTTCATTGACAACAGAAATAATTTAAAAGATAACACTTTCAGATATGACCTGAAAAATATATATAGGAAATCAAGGTGTTACAGAACTGTGTGATAAGAGATATTCTCTGTTTTATCAACTCAGAGTTTCACAGAGGATGGGAAGATATAGCAAAACATAATAATAAAGACATACTGCAGACAGGGCATAACAGTTATTTATGAAAACTGGATAACATCCAGGTTGTTCTTGGAAAGGGTAAGATATGTGAATATCAACATAAATAAATATTCAGTGTTGTATTCTTATTGGAAGGGGCCAGCATATTTTCCTAAAAGTTCCTTACATTATTTGCACAACAAATCCACAGGAAGAAAAAGAGAAGATGTTCAAAGATGATTTATGAAAAGAATTAGGTTCATCGCAGCTTTATTTTCCTTATAAACATACACAATTCTCAGTTTGCAGATAAACAATCACGGTCTTGTGGATCCTCAGGAAAAAAGGCCAGAAATCTGTGATCTGTTGCTGTTGCATTTATGCTGGAACCAAGCAGATGCAGTGGCTAAGGAAATCAGCCTGGGAAATGATGTCCTGATCAAAATCTGGGAAGGACCTGTAAGGGACCTTGGAAGCAAACTGGTAATGGGTACTTACCTCCTTAAGTCCAAACTTGTTTGAATGAACTGCCATGTGAGTGAACAAAGTTAATGTAATATCAGATGTAAACCATCACACATAGGTCTGTGAGGCAAAAGGAATGTCCCATTTATCATAGTATCTCTTTACTATGAACAGTCACCAAATACAATCTACTTTTTTCTTTAGAAGTCTATGAAATCAAGCATGAATCTGGGCTCCATTTGCACATTTATGTTGGCAGGTGTTTCAGTGCATCCAGCCCACACAATTGCACCTCTCACTCTATTTTTTCCCCATTTGTATTCCAGTGACCTTTTTTTTTTCAGTGACACTGAAAAAGCATGATAGGGAGACTGGTTTCCTGCTCTCATTCTGTTCCTCTTAAGTGTCTGCTTTCATACGTCCATAGGCAAAGAATATGTCTCTTGTTTTGCTACCCAATGCTGTAGTTTGTTTGCTGAGGAGAAATAGATCAGCTGATTAAAAGGGGGCTCTCTTAGTGGTTGCACTCAGAGAGTTCAGAACTCCTTCGATGCCATGGCATTTTGTCACATTTTGAGCTCACCTTCCCCCCCCTGTGCAGGGCTTTTCTCCAGGGTAGCAGAAAGTTCTTCACGGACACCAAGCAATATTGAAGAGCTTTGATTTTACCCTGCTCCTTCAGGAGCACCCTCTTCACCTCTGCACAAAATGCATCTGGTGACTTGAGGGCTCCCTCTGTGCACAGACAGGAAAGGGGACTTATTAATGGGGATGCAAGCCTTTCAAACACCAGTCTAACTCATGGTCATTTTAATCCAGTCTCAACATCTATTAATGGCTTATATCTTCTCAGCTTAGAGAGGTTTCTCTTGGTTTCTTGTTGTGCTGTCCTGTTGTAAATACTGTTTTTGTGGTCTAACCACACCAGGCACAGGGACTGTGCTGCTTAAGTGACAGCTCTGGGGTCAGGAGAAGTGTCCATGACTGACACCCAAAGGAAACAAAAAAAATAGGGGCAGAAGAAACATAAAAGTGGTGTTTCCTAGACTGAGTTTATTGCTATTATTAGCATCAAAATATGATAATTTCACAGAATTCTTTGGGCAATGAGGTTGAAAGAAAATAGGGGAAGACATGTAACATGTTCCCCTTAACCACTCTGAATATGAGGGCCTCATAGCTGTAAAACAAATGGCGGGGGGGTGGTGGGGTGGTGGGGAGAGGAGCAGGGAAAGAGAACACGATTAAAAATCTCCAAATAAAGTTTTCTTCTATGTTTTTTTCCTTTGTAAAACTCTTTGGGCTGCAATGGCTCTACATCTTTTGTCCTCTGCTTGTATGTCTAAACATCCATGGCAGCAAGCCATAGTCCATCTCCTGGACAGTTAAACCTCCTTGGCAGTAAGTCATGGTCCACCAGCTACTTTTAACTCTTTTTTTCTTTATTGATAACATAGCATTTTACAAAACAAAGTACATGTAAGACTCTGAAATGCTGCTGAAAGTGTCTTGGCCCTGAGGGTAGAGAATGCATTCTAAAACCTGTCACCTTCTTTAATTTCAACCCTACATCTCCTCTTTATCTCCACAAGCAGCCCATATCACCATATGCACCATTAATTCTGGTACTGTCAAATCAAGCAGAAGATCTAAACTAGGCTGTAGCCCTTCCTTTGTGCTGCCATAATGAACCAAGCCAGGCATTGGGAAGACAGAGTGCTGACATTTTAATTTTTAATTGAAGAATTTCGTTCCCACAGAGGTCTCAACAGTGAATGGAGGATCATCGTCCCTTTTAAAAGTAAAGGCCAAGTTCTCACCTGTTTTTCAGCCAGCATGGGTACAGCCACAAGTGGGATGATTTAGAGGTGACTCTTACAGGGCTGAAGGCACAGCTGAGCTAAAGAAGTGGCTGCTATAAGTCACTGTTCTAGCTGAACAACCTTGAATCTGACACTCAGAACCCACCTACTGTTTGCATATCCTGTACTGTCTCCACTAAATTCCAGCAATTCATTTCATTCACTGCCTTATTCTGTCAAGTAGTCCGGAATCCTCATTCCCCCAGCACCACACAATGTCCTGGAGGAGGACCCTCCAGCCTCCAAGCCAACTTTTATGGTCTTTCTTCTGTTACACCTTCACATGTTTATTAAATCCTAAACACAAGCATTTAAGAATTGTCAAGCTGCTTCTTTCATGTGTGAAAGAAATGCTGCAGTTGTGATCTTTTCAATGGATGTGAGCACTGTGAAAATGCTGAAACACTGGACTGCAGTAAGGGCCTGCCATCTTATTCCCCTCTAAATAGGTAGGTGGTTTCTAAGAACTCTTTGAGAGGGAGAAAGAGACTCACTTGACATTTCTGAGATATGTCTCCATGGCTGGTAGATTTTCTTCTAGAAAAAGCTTCAAGGCTTGACCCACCTGTCTCTGCTCACCCTCTGGCTCTTCTCTCTTCTTCCCAGCTGAGCTGTGCTACCACATTCTACAGACTTCACTGTTCTCCTTACCAAGACATTTTTGATTCAGTGGAAACTGCAGTGCACGTCAGAATACGGCTCTAATTCCATATTTCATTGTCCAGAGTTTATAAAGAGTACAGTGAGTTCTTGAAGTTAAAGGAGTACATCAGTAAAGCAATTAGGAGATCAGTTTGACAAATGTTGCAGTACATTACAGCTCTTGAGGGGTCGTCAGTGTGGAACTTGGCTCTTGACTCTCCTCATTTTCCATTAAACTTGTAAAACTGCCTGTCAAGGGAAAGGAGAACTTCGTAAACGAGACTTTAAAACTCAACCAAGCAAAGCAGCTCAGAATATACAGAGGAAACAACCTTGCCTGGATGGGACAAGAGAGGTGCAAGGAGCCCTTTTCCCTCACTGAGACTGTACCACGCATTGTCCTTGACTTTGTGTCACTACAGCAGACATGGATGAAGGGCACCTGACTAAATTAGGCACCAACTGACATGAGGAAATGTACAGGGTGTCTCACTTACTTCTGGGCTTTAAAAAACTTAATAATTTGAAGGGATAGTATAATTCACTGTGCTATGAAAGGAATTTTTTAAGATGCTTCGAGCTAGGAAAAATAATTAATCAAACTTCATGTTAACTATTTAGAAGTGTAATTGAAATTATGCCTGTTATAAAAATTTCATTACTACATCTGCTTTGCAGATTGATTTATTCTTTTGGTGATGGCATAGTTTTGAAATTTAAGAGGCATTTTCCAGCAGAGTTTCCTCATTTATTCAAAAAATCAATGATCTGTTCCTGTTTGGACTGGTATAGATACCTCTGTATAGACATTTTTACCTATATACAAATAAATGTAACTATTCACAATACCAACCAAGTTTTTTTGTTTTTTTTTCTTCAGTCATGCTTCTGATATGTTGTGGTTGGTACCTTTCAAACACACTTTTATTGATCATGTTGCAGAGATATATATGCAGCTTATATAAACTTAGGCTTAAGCAGTATAACAATATTTCAAAACCAGGTACTTCTCTGAAAACCTTTTTTTTCCTTCAGTTTTCAGAGATTTGTTGTCTTGATATGGTTATGAGCTACAGCACAAGAATGGTCTCCAGTACATTATCCACACACCTTTTAATTATCAAGCTTTACTAAGAAATAAATAACACAATGGCTTTTGGTATAATTTAGCAATGGTTTACTTGTTGTTTTGTAGGGTTATTTTTGTAAGAGCAATGTACCTTTCCTCAGGTACATTCTCCTATGACTTTAAATATACCTGACATTTAACTTGACTTTTATCTTGCTCTTTTCACTTTGCTTCTTGTTCCCATTGGGGTATCCCACGTCTTCACAAAGCACACATGGAGCTCCTTGTCACAACATGTTGTGAATGCTAAAAGTTTATAGAGTTCAAAAACTGATTGCACAAATTAGTGGGTGAAAAGACCACTGAAGGAAAGAAAAGAATTTAAACCTGGTTTTGACAAACATATACCATGAATGAATGTATCATTGACTTATTAGCAATGCCTCTGAACAATGCAGTACATAGCTATACCTTTTCAAGTCCCTTATAAAGAAGTCATAGTCTTTTAAATCTTGTGCTGATAAAACACAGCCTGGATAGTGACTGGCACTGGGAAGCAGAAGTTTTGAAGAGAATTGACAAGAAGCTGTCTTTTAATAGTCATATTTCAGTCAAATATTCAGTGGCCATTTTTCTCAACCTCAAGGCTACTTCTGTTGTTCCTTTCACTTCCTGCATGATTCCCTTATAGTGCCCAGCTGAACTAAGGCAACATACTTCTCAAGGGATTGTACCAGTAACCACACCAGTAAATACCATTTATAAACTATGAACCAAGGAAATTTACTTGCCTTGTTGTCATGACCCTGTGTGACTGGGCAAGCCAGCTTATTAAGCATGTTGAATTTAGCTTCAGAGCAATTACTGGCTTACCTTTCTGCTGGGCATCCAAATAATGAGAGGAGGAGACGGGTCCCAGTCTTTTTGAGGAATACAGTAGTAATCCAAGTACTGTGGTGAAGAGTTAAGTGCATTGGGGTCATTTAAGCTGCTTCAGACTGGTAGTCTCTGTGACTGATCTCTGAGCCTGTACCAGACCCTTTACAGAGGAACAGTGTAAATTACAATAGTACAGAAGGAGTGAAATAAGTAGCTGGAGAGTCATACATATCAATGGTCCTGGAAGACAGAAAGTACTGTCTGGTACTGTTCAGTATGGTCACTGATGGCCTTGGATATAAAGTACATTATATTTGCAGAGGATATAAAGCTGGGAGAAACTGTTGAGTATTTTGCACAAATTATGGTGGTAGACATACTTATAATTCAAAAAAATTTTGAATAATAATTTTTTTGGTTGTGGAGTCTCCCACACTGGAGGTATTCAAGAACTGTTTGGATGCAATCCTGTGCAATGTGCTCTAAAATGACCCTGCTTAAGCAGGGAGGCTGGACCATGTGATCCACTGTGGTCCCTTCCAACCTGCAATTCTGTGAATGTTGCCCAGTCATTGTGTACCACCCTTAAAGAAAGATGTGGCCCACACAGAGTGCGGTGACACAGAGGCTAGGGGGAAGCAAAGGGAATGTCCACTAGCCTAGAAAACATGAACTGAAAAGAAAGACTAAACAGATTGATCTTGTTTAAAATAAAGAAGACAATACTTCAGGAACACACAGGATATAAATCTCACATTGGACCAACCTCAGCTCCAAAGAATGCACCTCCATAGTAATGACCTGTAGGAAAAAAAAGTAAAAATCCTTCAAACCTGCAGTGTGCCACAGTAAAGGAGGAGAAGAAATCAAGGGCATGATCAGGGACAGGGCTGACAAAGCACTTTTTAGGTGAGAATGCAAAGATTATCTTGACAAATAGACCACAAACACACACATTACAAGAAGTCTTAACAGCCCTTGCCAACCTAACCCTGGAGTGTTGAAACTCCTTCTGGGCACAAATCTAGCAAATTATTTAATTTTGACATTTGAACAAGGTACATGAGCCTGGTGTCTGAGAAACAAATATCTTAAGAATACTAATTATGAAAATTCAGGTCCAAGTTACACATCAAAATGGTGAAAACCCCACAACTTTTTGACTTTGGAGACACTCAGCAACATAAACATAAAAAGAAGTACTACCATACTTATGATGCACTGAACTAATTAGCAAGGATTACGTAACACATCCAGAAGGCACCTATTGAGCAGTGCTCTCATTGGTATCATGCAGTGATACATAGATCCCTCAAGTTCACAGAAGTGGGGGACTCCAAACTGACAATAAAAGCTCCCACTGTTAGTTTTTAAGTGTGTAAGCTCCATTTCAATGCATTTTTAACATACTAGTATGTCCCTGCTCCCACTGCCCTCAGTAACAGCAATTGTGGTAGCAGTAATAGAATTGTGCCTATCAGCCTTGTGATGGCCACACACTTTGGGATCACACATACACTCCTTAAACCCAACAATATCAGTGATCTTGCATCCAGACTGGTCCTTGAGGTGCACCTCAGATGGCCTGCCAGTATCTTGGCTTTCCATTTGCAATTCCCTACCTGATGTTGACCCAGACTTGCAGCTGTCCTCTCCATGTAAGACTTTTCCTCTAAAGGACTCTATTAATATGTAGACATCCAGACAGATTTGCCTCACTGCAATGCTTTTGCCTCAGGAATCACTTACCTTATCAAACATCTTGGTAGTCTGACATGATTTAGCTTTGATGAACCATAATGCAGCTGAACCCATTTTTCACTTACCTCTAAAATTTTTCTCAAATTAACAGGGCTTGGAGTTGCTGTTCCTCTCCCTACCTCTGCCTTTTTAGAAAACAGGTTTCCTGTTCTCCAACGGTCTCCAATAACAGCTCTTCACCCCCCAACTTTGCTGATTTATTGAAAGTGTTGCTCAGGACTTGACACGATAGATATCAATTTTTTCAACATGTGGGGTGTAATTTTCTGTGACCTGCCACAAGAAACAGCATAACTCAGGCTTCCACTTCACCTCTACTAATGTCATCTTTTACATTATCTTGTTTACTTCATGCTCGCTGCAAATACTCTCACCTTAATTTTTTATTTTCATTGGAAACTGAGGCAATGTATTTATTAAATATTTGGAGCAGCCTTCATATCATCCCTGGCATTTAGCCACTATATATCTTGTTTCTTTGAATCACTTTAATTTATATAGTTGAAGAATTCTTTGTTATCTGTTGTCCTTTTCTTTGAAACACCTGGTTCAGCTAGATTTTATCCATTCTTTCTCTCTGATCCTGCAGTTTCCAACCCTGCAAACTGTATTTCTCCTATTTCCTATAGGTTTATTCACTTTCAAGTAGTTACTTATCCACTGGCTCCACAATTATTCTTGACCTATTCCAACCTCTTTTATGGGATGAAAGTGCTATACAGGATTTTCCACTTTGGATTTAAAGTAAGTCCAAGATTCTTCCACGCTCAGATGCTGGGTCCCCGCAGCCTCACCAATCATTTTTCACAGTTTCCTAATGTTTGCCCTCTGATATCCAAGACAGTAGGATCAGATCTATTCTTGGTTCTCAAGAAATTTGCAGTAAATAATATTAGTCATTCACCAAAGGTTATTCTCTACAATCAAATTATTTTTTAAAGGATTTATAATTTCCTTATATTTTACTGAAAAGAATTACAGAACAGCTTCCCTTTATGTTGTTGAGTCTGATCAGTGGCTGCTGGTAACCAGAAAGTTTATTGCCCATCACACCTGATAATACATGCTGCATATGGTCTTCATCTATCAGCTGTCTAGGGAATTGAAGTCTTCCCTAACATTGCTGTTATTTACTGTTGATGAACACCTCTCCTCATAGCCATCCCTGAACCTGAGGGTCTTTACCAGATTTTGGGGCATTTGTATCACTCTTATCCACTACCACTTACAAATAAATTTCTTATTTGTACCATCACCACCTCTGTTTTCTCAATCTATTACTTCATTAATTTCTATTAAAAACTAGTAATTAATAGTACAAATACTACCTCTATCCTATTTTTTCTCCTTTCTTCAACCTCAACAGGATAGAAGATGAAAAAAGAAAGAAGTGGATTTTTGTTTGGCTTTAGCTCCTGGCTTACTTATCTTCATAAACTACAGGGGTAGTACCTGAGAAAGTTGTCACTTTCCAGGTAACCATGTCCTGGGGAAATCTGCCAAAGACTGAAGATCTTAAATACATGTACACCCATATATTTAGAGGTTGGAAGAGAAACAAGAATGTTAAGCAGAGATGTGCTTTTTGCAAGTGGGAGAACACAACATAAGCAAAGCACTTGGCAGCCTATCAAAAATATTTTCCACAAAAATTTTGTTATGTTCTCTGCTATAGGGAAGTCAGGCAAAAAGAACAGCAGACACCAAAGCAGCACAGTGCCTTTGGCTATTTCTTCTCAGTTGTTTCTAGAGTTTTTCAGACAGAAGTCACACAACCCTGCAGTCAGTAGCACTAGAAGCAACAACTGACAGTTCCTGGGAAGCTGCAGGACAAGAGTCAGAATCAGTAGAAGGAATAAAACCCGAGACAGTGAGGTTGAGAAATTGATAGACACCATGTAAGAAAAAGAACAGCCTTGCAGCATCTCTTGACTATTGACATTTCCTGTCTTAGCCTACACCTGCCTTAACTTACGTCTCAGAGATGCCTGCTTTTGTCATTCAATTAGTATTTCTGGTTGCTGTTGTATTTTATTTCCGTTTTTTACATATAAATATATTTTTTAAGGGAAGAAGAAAGCTGAAAGGAAACTTTGAGACAATTCTGATCTCCGCGAGGTGTCAAATTGGCCAGGAAGAAATCCAGAAGTGACGCCAAGGCTGAAGACACGGCTAGAACATACTACGAATTGAGCAGCTGATGGCTGCACAAGTAGAGACCTGGTCCGTGCTTCCCCCGAGGGCGGCAGGACCGGCACCGGGAGCGGCGGGGATGGGGGCCGGGTCCGTTTCGGGGGCCGGGTCCCCCGGAGC
>VYZT01033845.1:0-30902 GCA_013400735.1 Pomatostomus ruficeps | reverse complement strand
TCGGCGCCGCTGCCTCGGCGCTTCAGGGGCACGGGAGGGCGGGCGGGGGCTGTGCCCCGCAGGGTGGCGGCGCAGGGGGTGCTCAGCCCCAGACCGCCGGCGCGGTGAGCGCTGCCGCCCATCCTTTCGCTCGCCCAGGTGTTTAAAAATACCGGTTCTTCTTCAGAGCTTTCAGCTGCGCTTGATGAGCCCCTGTGCTGCAGGTTTAATATTCGGAGGAACAGCTTGGTACGGGATGCGGACAGGAAATGAATGTACGCGCTGTGCTTGATGGCCATGGCAGGTGGCTGTGCTGGGGCAGGCGGAGGTGCCCGCAGGTGCGGGGCGGGCTGGGGACAGGTGTTGGGGTAGTTTCCTTTCTCCTGGTCCTCCTAATTGAATGGTGAGCTGCTTGTGTTTACAGCGTACGTCCTGAAATACAAACACATAGGCAAAAGAAAGGTCAGGTATTTCTTAATTCCAGCGGAATTTGTTAAAGTTTAGAAAATGCAGAACTTACTGCTAGGAATTACTCTGTGTAGCATTTGAAAAGATAAGAGAAGACTTTGCTGTGCACTCAAGGATCTTAACAGCTGGATAAAAAATGTATCAGATCTTAATTTTTGTCTTAAACTTGGAAGAAAAATTATGTTGATGTTGAAAATGTGGCCGTGGAAGATGTGCTGTAACTTAAAAACATTTTCAGGTAGACATTGGAAAAAGAAGAATCTGTATGCTAGCTTTAAACTAGTGATTAGCTGCTCATTAAATTATTTATTGGTGGAACAATTGCTGCCAAAGCAATGAGGTCATAGTGATGATACTGCACGGTATCACTTACTATAGCCATATTACATAGTGTATCAGGGCTTGTGGGATTGCTTTTTCACTTTGTTCAGTGTGGATATTTTGTAGTAGAATTGTAAACTGTTTCCCATGGTCTTGAATACGTAATACACTCGTGGAATCTTACTCAACAAATTAATAATAAAGCTAAGAGATGGGCCTGATAAAAGCTGCTGTCTTATGGCTTGAAATGAATGCTGTTGCATCTGGTTTAATTAGTTCAGCACTCTGGACAAGTCAAGCATTTAATCAGAAAAGAGAAAGTAATCACCAACAGCAGGTGTGAATATCTCTTTTAAGCATCTCAATCTGTCACATTTAATTTTGGGAGGCAATGTAGGATTAATTCAATTTCACTGGCATGAAACAGTTTTTAAAACACACAAAACTGTAGTTGAGAGAGAGATGGCACTGAAGTGAGCATTACAGTAATTAAAAATTTATAATTTAGCTCCAAAGATCTCCTAGAAATTTTCTCAATAGCAGAAAAACAGCAGATACCTTTGATACTAAAGTCTATCTGTGGTGAACTTCCACTTAAATTATCTTATTCTCTGGGTTTAATACCACTCTCTGAAACATGTCACAATTTTTAGTAGTATTCATTAAATAATAAAAATTCACTGTTTTTTCATGTTACAAAAGTTTCCTTCTTTTTCTCATAGTAAGATGTTAACAAACAGTGGGTTGGGACATTATTTGAAAGAAGTGTTTCCATTTAGATCACCATGACTAGATCAACGAAGAAGGTATGGAATTATGTAATGCTAATATTCAGCAAATGTGATTGTAATCCCAGCTAACTGCTACATCCTACAGCAACTTTTTTCCTTGCCACAAATCATGCCACACTTTTAAACAGACTTTATGATGTCCGAAGATAGATTTTAAAAGAAGTAGTGAAGTTAGCAAAGTATAGTTTCCATGGTCTGAATGTAGCCTTTTTTTTAGTTCAGTTGTGGATCATATGCAAGTTTTCCAAGGTGGAGAGATGCTGTTTCATTCTATTCTTTCTTTCCCTTGGCCTCTGGACGCATTCTATGCCATGGACATGTTTCATCCTTAATTAGTTCATTCTCCTTTTAAACTCACTCTTTGCTTTGTTCAAATCCAGACCCCACTATTTATCATTAGATCCACCACTTTGCAACCTCATATATACCCTCCCCACAAAACCATTCATTTTTCCATGGTCTTCCTACAGATTTAACCTCCACACATTGAAAACAGAGCATTGTAAATATAATTTTGTTTTTTGCAGCTGCTGAATGGACAGAAGTTTTTTCTGAGTGCAGCAGAGCGTGGTCTTCAGCAGGCACTTTTCCTTTTTGCTCTCTGGAGGGTGATCTCAATTTCTCTCCTCACAGGCCTTCCTCTGTCCTAAGGAGGCAGCAGTCTGGTGCCTCTTCTCCTTGTCGTGGTGGCATTTTCTCCCCTTCCATTGTGGAAGCAGGCTTGAATGGCTCAAGCAGATACTTTGCCTGACAGACTTTAGTGAGCAAAGCAGGGAGTGTTTCTGTGACTGTTCCCTTTCCTGCACAATTTAGGTCTGTGCGAGGCAGAGCACAAGCCAGTAATGTGGAAGCTTTGTTACCTCTCTAATTTATCTGTAGTGCCTATTGCTGCAAAAAACTCAATGCCCAAGACTCAGTCAATACTTTACTGGCCAAAACTGTTGAAGAATATTGCCAATAGATGTTAATAACATATTCACACCCTCTATTGACCCCAGCCTCAAGCTAATGCTAATAAGGATATGACAAGGTTTCTTCCTATAAGCTCGGTTTTTGGTATGCTAAATATAAGAATTTTAAGTTATAACTAAATTGCATTAATGTCCAGACCAGGAGTTTAATAATATTCATACTGATTAATTGTTAAAGAAGTTGAAGGTAATAAGTGTTAAAATTATTCTGAGAGTTACTTGAGTACTAAAAATTGGAAAGTGAATAGCCTCTATTAACTGTTTCCTGCACTCCAAGAATATCAATGTTGGAAGAAAATTCATGCTACAAATATTGACAGCAATGTTTCCTCTGCTCTTAATTTAACTGCTATTCTTGTATACGGCCAGCCTTCAGTCCAAGCCTTGCCACAGAGCCTGTCAGGGAAGAAGGCTGGGCCAGAAACACTGCCCGAGCTGGAGACAGGGCTTCTGGGTCTGGCATTGGGTTTTGGCTGGCACGTACATTAAAAAGAGATCCAAATAAACGGCACGACAACTGCTACAAACAGCAGTAAACAAAGGCTTGAAAAATCTTGGGACCCAACATGACTGAAATTACAAAAGGAAGCTAATAGTAGGAACCCTTTGCAGCTGTAGCTTCTGAAGATACTGTGCTGCTTATATGCATGTAATTACACATATTTTGATAGAGCAAAGATTTTTATTGTTGTGACTAAGGAAAGCCAAACAGCCATGATAAAAACCAATTTACCCATCTTCTCTGAGCATGTGGAAGTCTTTGAGAATAAGTCCTTGCATGTGCCAGCCTATTCTCTAGACAGGGCCTTTCTGTGCTTCTGCATGTGAGTCATCTCTCCTAAGGGTGGAGTTCATAGCTAAGGACATGTACTTACCAGAGTTTCCAAACTGGACTGTGAAAAAGGGGAGATACAATTGGATATTTGCCTCTATTTTGAGATGCATGTGGTAGAAGATCACTGAATGTGATGGTTGAAGAGTATTGCATGCATAAATGCCTTCTGGCATGTGTAAATTTCAAAGTCAGAATGTAGTTCAGACCAAAAAACATCCCTACAAATAATGACATCCTTTTGTGTTCTGTCTTACTAAATCCATATCAGCTTTACTCCAATTACAAATAAGAGCATGCTTTTCCTAAGACATCTTCCAGCAAACTCAGCCTGGGCAATCAAGCTCCTGTATTTCATTATTCATAACCAGAACTCAGGAGGGTAGGTTGGATCCACAGTTTATCTCCATGCAATCTGATCAACCTTTGCCAGAGCAAGTGCTGCTCTGAGGCAAATATGGAGGCTTGACTCCTCAGGCACTTTTCATAAAAGCGCTCAGTGGTTTCACAAAGTCTTGGCTGAGGAGCATCTGCCCCACAGGCTTTGGGAAGGTTTGTGTCCCTATATCCCTTCACAGCAGGTCTACATTGCAGCTGCAGTTTCATGTCAGTGGATATGAGCACACATACCCAACCCACTTTTAGTCTAGCTGTCTTGACTATCATAAAACCAAAGAAGAATTCAGGTAGGAAGGTACATCAGGAAGTTGCAAGTCCAACCTCCTGCTCAAAGCAGGGTTAACTATGAGGTCATGCCAGGTTGCTCAGTGCCTTTTTTGCTTGAATCTTGAAAAGTTCTGAAGTTGGAGAGGGCACAAGTTCTTTGGGCAACCTGTTCCAATGTTTGACTGTCCTAATGTTGAATTTTTTTCTCCTTATACAGAGTCTGAAACACTTTTTTGTATTTCAGTTTGTCTGCTGTCTTTTCTTCTCCTGCTGTGCACCATTTTGAAAAGTCTGAGTCTGTTCTCTTGACAACAACTCAAAGGAATTGGAAGACTGCAATTAGCCCTGCCAAAAGTCATCTCATTTCCAGGCTGTGCCAGCCCTGTTTTCTCAGCCTCTTCTCATACAGAGAGTACAAGCCCCTGACCTTCTTTGCAGTCCTCTGTTGAATTCACTGCAGTTAATTTATGTATTTCCGTATACTGAGGGCCCAAAACTGAGTGTAATATGATGTGGTCTAAAAAGTGCTGAGTAGATAGGTGTAGTTGCTTCTCTGATCTACTGATGATGCTCCTGTTAGTACAGCCCAAGATTCTGTTGCTCACGCACACTGCTGGTTCATGATCAGTTCATAATCTACCAATACGTCCAGGTCCTTTCCAGAAGAGCTGCTTTGCAGCCTGGCAGTCCCTTACCTGTATCATTGCAAGGCATTGTTCCTTCCTTTGCTCAGGACTTGGCATCATGTTAAAAAACCATGCTAGAATTAAGGTAAAAGACATCCACTGCTCCTCAAGTCCAGTCTTTTTGCCATAGCAAGTACCTGGGCTGGTCAGACATGACTCAGCTCTGGTATATCCATGCTGACTGTTGCCAATCACCTTTTTCTTCTGTGCCCAGAAATGTCTTACAAGAGGACTTTCTCCATCTTTTTGATCCCAGCATCCCAGGAACCAAAGTGAGGTTGGTTGGTTTGTAATTCCCTGAATCCTAATTTTGGCCTTTTAAAAAACAGGTGGAACATTTGCCTTTCTGCAGTTATTGGGGATTCTCTGATCTCTGTGACTTTTCAAAGATGATAAGGTATGGCAAGAGCATCAGATATTATTTACAATCTGGTAGATGTATTGAATGAATCAGTTTATAGGAATGACAGCTGATTTGTGGAGCTGCACATCTGAAATCTAGTTTTCCCTCTTGGCCACATGAACTGGCTTCACTGAAAGAACTGTCTTTAACCCCACACACTCAGTGAAAAACTGATTGCTAGCAAAGAACCTCTCCACTTCCATGTGCCCGGTGACCCTCCATGGATTAACAGGGAATTGCCAGAGGCAGACAGCAGAGACACAAGCTGGAGAAGAGGTGTTTGGAGAGTCTTAGGAATTATTTCTTGATCTTTAGCAGGAAGACTTTGTATATGCAGGTGAAAGAGACTTTTATAAGCTCAATAGATGTTATTTGTCTTCAGAAAAGTTGTGTTTATATCATACTAAAAGACTGGAATAATTTTGACTGGTTGTTCTACTGGAGAAATGTCAGGAAACACAGCTTTTTATTATTAATTCATTTTTTACGAATTGAAATGATTTGATTGGTTTGCAAACATCACTAATCTAGTCTGGCTGGTTTTATAAACATTTAACTGAGTGACATGACTTTAAAATGGCCACAAAACTGAAGTGACTCATTGCAAATAGCTTCTGCTTGCTTTTTGTCTTTCCTGCATTTCCCCTGCTTTTGCTTCCAGCAGTGCCCCCAGAGCCTGACCCACGCAAGCCTGCTTTCCCCTCTCACCTCCTTCCTGCTGAGGGCTGCTGCCTCCAGTCTTCAGTGAAACATCACGGTCTCTGCCTTCTCCTGAGGCTGGGCAGTCAGGCAGCTTTGTGAGGCCGCAGAGGGAGGGACACTGGCCCTGCTCTGGCCAGGCTGTGCTCGCAGGAGCTCCATCCTGCCCAGATGCAGTGTATGGTACCATGGCATCGCATGGCCCCGAGCTACATGGTGATCCTGCACACTCCTGCCTTGCTTTTCAAAGTGAGAACACCAGAAATGGTGACCACAGTTTTATTCACTTGGGTGTCTTTTGTTAGTTAGAGTAATGTATTAATGGCTTTTTAAAATCAGTCTTACATAAGTGTGTGCTATGGGCTGGGGCCCCGGTGTGAGCAACCGCTGGCTACAGCACAGATTAGCCACTGGTATAACAAGGTTAAGTGCCTTGGAGCAGGCTGCAAGCTGGAGGTGAATGTTCTGCTTTTCACTTGGGGGTATCTGGATCCAAATCCCAGCAAGACTGAATGTATTTCACTGAGCAGCTACAGTTAGAAAAGTCTCATGTATCATTACCTGATAAACTCTATTACAGCTTTGCTTCAGGGATACAGATTGCTTACCTCGCTAAATATGAAGAGCATATTCATTTTCATGATAGCATGCAGAGCGTCTGCTAATCTTGTTTAAAATACTCATTTTTATGTTCAGGCCAGGTAGAGTCAATTTGGCACTTCACAGAGGTAAGAATTTAAGGCCTGCAGGATCTGACTTACCAATGTGAACAAAACTTAATTATAAATGTTACTGAAGACAAGGCATAATTATAATTGTCACTGACTCACAGTTCATTTTAATAAAAACTCATCTCATGCCTGTACCAAATATGTGTGCATGAAGGTATACTCTAGCTAACTCTGTGGTTTTTAATTCCTTCTGTTGTCTGACAGCAATTTTCCTTAGTGGGAGAACAACAGTGGGTTATCAACAGAAAATATTAACAGAAGAAAATCTTCCATCGTATTTGTTCTGCCATGATTGCAATAAAAAGCTCTTTTTTTTTCCCCCTCCCTCCCACTCCCTACAGGACAGTTTGCAAAAAGGAAGAAGACTTCCCTTTGGTTCACAGTCGCACTGCTGGTGGTGTCTGTTTTCATCCTGACCATAGGTCTGGCAGCTACCACACGAACAGAAAATGTTACTGTGGGAGGCTACTACCCAGGCATTGTTGTAAGTAAAAAACCCATTTTAGTATATTAGGTACATCCAAATAAATTATTATCAGCTGTAAATGGGAAGCTCTGATAGATTGGACAAAAAAATTATAATTATTTCTGTTGCATTTCACAGGACAGAGATGCTGCTTTGTTTTGATCTAGTTCTAGTGTGTTGTAAGGCAGGGGGATAAACTATTTTTCTGAAGTACCCCAAAGGGGAGGCTGTTAGGGGGCAGAAGGAGGTCAAGGTTGCAGTGCACTGCACCGCACTATGCTGGGCTCAGGAAACTGTGTGAAAACCTGTGCTAGACCCCCACTGGTCTCCATTAAAGGTGAGTGTCTGCGTGACTGGACAGTAGGCATGGGAGTGATTTGAACAACCTTTTAGAAGTTTACTACTTTGATGGCAGGAAGAGCCACTCCACTCTTGTGTTCGTGTGCCAGGAATTCTGCTGTGTCCATGGTGGGGAAAGCCTTGCAAATGGGCATGTGGAGGCTTCTCCCTAACATCCTTTTGTGCAGGCTTGCTGCCAGTTCTTTCATACAGGATCCTGTTTTCAAAATCCTTAGTCTTGTTTTTGCCTTGGGAACAGACTGCTTAAAAACGTTCCTGCTGTGGGCACAAGGTTCAAGCTTGCACACATTGCCCTGTGGTGCCTCTGTGACTTCTGGGGAGGAGTAGCCCTGCCAGCCCCTTGCTGGTTCAATCCCCAGGCCCTTTCTGGTTTCAGGAGAAGGGATCGGTTATATTCCAAAGTGTGTAAAAGTCTGGAGTAAAAAAAAAATAATTTAAATACCTGGGCCAAGTTTTAAATAGGAGGAGTACGGGCAGCAAACAGAGAAAGGCTGAGTCAGCCAAGGGGAGGTAGAGGGTGCACGGTGAAGAAAGAAAAGCACATGCTTAGAGTTAGACACTGCTTAGGTATGTGGCTCCACTGCTGCCACAATATGTTGTAAGGTACCATTATTTCTTGCTCTCTGTGGGATGAAATGCCCAGAGAGGAGGGTTATACATCTTCTAATACCATGCATACACCATTAATAATTTGTAAGTTAGAATTGTTCCTCCTAAACAAGTCATCTTACGTCTTAGTGTTATGTTGAGAACAGGACTTTTTCTGAAAGATCATTTTAGGATAATGATCTATAAGGAGCAGAGTTTTAAAAATAGAACAAAAAGTAGTTCCAAGAATAAGACCTTTAAAGAATGATTTTCCCTTTCATTAATGTAAAACAGATTAATACTGATAAAGGTCTCTTCTTCTTCTGAAATTTGACATAAAATCTTTTGTAAGGCCATGTTATCTGCATTCATCCCTAGAAAGAAGTTCCATTTTTAAATCCTGTCTTTAACAAGTGTAATAAGTAATAAACCCATGTGCACAAAACAGGTTATTTCAGCATTTAGTTGCTTGTATGAATAACACAATGTCTATTCACTCATCTGAAAAATATCACCTGCTAAAATATTTTTTGAAAATCTCATTTTCATTAATAACCTGATGGAAAAGCAAGAATTCATTAGCATACTTTGAAAATAAAACCCTTTATTAATAATTTTCCCTTTCAAAGTATTATTGGAGCCAAATAATTTTCATAAAATTCAGAATTCTTTTTGTGCACACATTATGGATTATTGAAGTAAGTGAGAAAGAGTGATGGGTAATTGTTAACATACATGTCATCGAGATATTAAATATCACAAACATTTAGCAAGAATTAAAAGTGCTATGCAAATCTGACATGGTATCTTGCCTGGTCAGAGGTGTGTGACAACACTGTTGTGTTTCTGCCTCACTGCCAGAGGTGACTGACTCCAGTGCAGCACTGGCAGACATAGAATCACAGAATGGTTTGGGATGGCAGCGACATTAAAGGTCATCTCAACTCCCCTGCCATGGACAGGGACACCTTCCACTAGACCAGGTTCTTAAAGCCCTATACAACCTGGTCCTGTCCACTTCCAGGGATGGGACACCCGCAACTTCTGTGGGCAACCTATTCCAGTTTCACCACCTTCACAGCAAAGAATTTCTTCCTAATATCTAATCCAAATCTACCTTCTTTCAGTTTGAAGGCATTACTTCTTGTCCTATCTCTTCATGCTTTCTTGTAAGGCTCCTCTAGGAACTGGAAGGCTGTAATAAGGTCTCCTCAGAGCCTTCTCTTCTCTTGGCTGAACAACCCAAACTCTCTCAGCCTGCCCTCATAGGAGAGGTGCTCCAGCCCTCTGATCATCTTTGTGGCCCTTCTCTACACTCACTCCAGCAGGTCTGTATCCTTTCCATGTTAGGGACCCCACTGAAGGCAGCTCTCCAGGAGGGGTCTCACCAGGCAGACTAGAGGGGCAGAATCCCTTCTCACCATCACCTCTTTCAGAATGTACTGAATAGCCCTCAAAAGGTGCTTCTCTTCTCTGCCGACAGTAGAGAGGGCTTAGAAAACCAGCATAGCCCTGATCCCAAACATCTAGATACCTAAAACCAGGGGAGTGAATTTGTCACTACTGCTTAACTGCTGGGCTCAGAGAAAAACAAGAATATGAGCACAGTGTTAATTTCAATTAAAAATAAGGTCTAGTTCTCATAGACTTCAGTAGTAAAATACTAATTTCACAGCTGGTAGATGAGATGAAATCTCCACTGACCTTAGGTAAGCAATTTTGGTCTTAGAAAACATGCAGAATTAACCCTGCCTTGAAGACACCCACGGAGATGAATAACACTATCCACTGGCACAGAATTACTTGTATCTAGAAGTGTTTGCAGAACAGGTCTTCGGGGTTAGATCCATAATACAGTTTGGCTTCTGCCAAGTTCTCACTGGCTTCAAGAAGAGTTAAGTGCCCTAATTTCCCTGCATATGTGGTCACTTGTAATTTGTTTCCAAGAAAATAATTTTTCTAAATACATCTTTATAGTGCTAGGTATTTCCTGAACTTATGTATCCAAATTAATTGAATATAAAATATTTCTGTTTGTAGATGGGTTAATGTAATGTTACTCTTTGGAAGGTGTCTGCATTTAGTAGATTAATGCTTGATCATCTATTTGGACTGTCTTTTTGGAATGGTCTGCAAAGATAGAGCTGGAACTGCTTCAGCCTCATTTCCTTATGAATATTGTTTATACTAAAATATTTAATGTCACTTCTCTGTGACTACTTACTGTATTATTTTTGTTTGCTATTTTTATACTCTTTCAACAGAGTCCAGTTGTCCCAGCACCATACTGGCCTGGACTCCCAGAGTTCCCAAATACCCTGTTGTCTTAATGGATGAAAAACTAGCTCATATGACCCTAAAACAATCTCAGTAATGCTGTGGCTTTCATCATGGTCTCTGTGGTTCTGCTCCTTCTGATTTAATTGTTATTGTTCTGTGTTTGGTCATTTTTTTTATTCACATGGATAATATTACTCATTTTGTGTCCCCTGCATCAGCCATAAATGAGACTTTATGGATTGTTCCTGTTGGAATGAAAAATGGGGCTTGGAACCAGATTTCATTTTGATGTAGTTATCTTAATTTACAAAGTTGCTGTCTCCTGAACAGAGCGTCCTTGCTCACAATTCCAAGTATCTCTACTATTTAGCTGTCAGCTTGGGTGCACTTGCCCACTCTTTCAAAGTCTCTGCTTTTAGTCCTTGTGCGTCCCTTTCACATAAATTTTCCCAAAGCACTCAAGAGAAAATCTCCTCTCCCTACATTTGCTTTCTTGAAAGTGAGTGACGGATTCCTCTTGTGATACTGAGCAAGTAAAGTGCTTGCAGGGGATTTGCTTTCTGCTGTGAGCAGTTGTGCATAACGGCAAGGAATTTACGGGCATTGCTTAAGCTCTTGGCTGGGACATGTAGTTCTTAAAAACTTAATTTGTGCTTGGAGGAGAGGCTCTGAGCTCAGTTCAGAGGCTGCATTATAGAGAGGGGCTGGAAACATGAATCCAAGGAGTTTCTACTGCTCCAAACCTACCTGGCCCATGATAAGGAGGAGGCTTTTCCTACCATCCCAATGTTGAAGCAACATTGGAACATTAAGGCCAACTTACTTCAGTGTCCCTTCCTCCCCTCTCTCTCCTGTGGCTGTTGGTGATGCAGCTGACTGTACTAGTCCTTCTAGCATTTCAGCAAGGAGTTTTTCTGGGTTGTGTGATAGTGTCTAATCATTAAAATCAAACGAGTAACTCTAAGGGTTTGAACTTGGGTCATTTGCATGGCGGGAACACATCAGTCTTTTGAGAAAAACTGTCTGCAATTGCCTAAAGCTTTGCAATTTTCCAAAATGTTGATGGGTGGACTAAATGTAAGTATTTTTTTTCCTCCTGCTCCACTTAGTTTTTGCTTTATAGTGTGTAAAACTATACATGACAATGGTAACAGTAGTCAGGTCATAGAAGTGTGTCTATACAGACTTCTGTTTACTACATGATAAATTTTGCACTGAACTGTCAAAGAGCTGCAGTCCTGGCCATTTCCCATTACCTTATATGGTTTATGTCCAGCAGTAAGTTCTACCTTTTCCCTTGACCTGCCCCATTTAGCCCCCGTGTGTGGTGCATTAGCTCAGATATCACTGTATGTGTTGGTATGTTTTCCAGACAAGCTGACCTCATGCATTTCTGTTGGTTTTGTTCTTTGCCTTAGCTTGGCTTTGGATCTTTCCTAGGGATTGTTGGCATCTACCTGGTAGAAAACAGAAGACAAATAGTAAGTAACAGCCCTTTAAATTTTTCTTTTTTTTTTTTTTTGTATCAGACTGTATTAAACATGAAAAGCAGGGATTTCCAGTTGACTTAAAACCGCTTCATCTGCCTTAAAATATTAGTCACTTGTTTCACCACTTCTAAGAAGTTTTAGAGAAGCATGAATGGGCCAGTAATTTCCTTTGTACAAGGTGAAATAAAAGCAGCTTACTTTGTTTTACTGAATTTACTTTCCTGCTGGTTTAGTGAGTTGAATTGACCAAGGGCAGAACCACTTAAGGGCCAGAGCTTGGCCAGGACTATGTAGCTGGGAGAAAGATGGGGAGAGAGCAAAGTAGCAGTTTGAGCAGCACCAAGCTACGTGGTCAGCTCTACCCTAGCAGATGATCTCATCCTGTGCAAGAAGTTTGTCAGAACACTTTCCCAAAACTGTATGTGTTAAATAGAAGAAAAAAATCCAGAGCTCTTGCTGTCAAGATTCCCTGGCTATGTCAGACAGGATCTAAGATACTGTGTGAATTGTTTGCATATTTAGCTTGGCTTCCCAAACCCTTTGCTTTTATTTATGTGAGGAAGTCATAGAAAGTCCTTGGGGCATCTGGGTAAAGGAAGGTGTACTAAGAAGGATGAAGGAATTTGTGGAAATTCTTAACACTTTCCTTCCTCTCTTTGCAAAAAAATAGCAGTCTTGGTTGAATAACAGCATGTCCAATGGGCACCTCACAGTACCCTGATTATAGCCAAGCATCACAAAATATGATTAATTTCATAATGCACAGCTTTCACAATATCACTCTCTTTTTGCATTACCTGCAAGTGTCAGTAGTGTATTTGCAAGTATTCCCTTGAGTTTAACTTCTGTTTCTAGCTGGGTTTCACAAAGAAATAAGATTTATAAGACTGTAATATTTGTCTCTGTCTTTTTCTGTTCCCTATTCCATTTTTTTAATGTGTTGACCAATTTCAGGCAAATTCAGGAGGGAGGTAGAGACTTCAAAGGTGTGCAATTCCCTCAAGTTTCATGAAAATTCACAGGTGGGTGAAGGAGAGAATTATGGCTTAGTTCTCTCATGGTGGTAAAGGCTGCATGCCAGCTCACTACTATTTAAAAGTAGAGAATCCAAAGGGGACATGAACTGTGAGACAAAAATCTGCAGTAGGTCAGGTGTCATTAATTTTGCTACTAACAAAACAGCTTATTTAAGAACTCTTGCTCCTGATTTCTACATCAGAGACCAGGATGAACAGCAGGTTCCGAGTTGCAGGCTCAGTGCTGGGCAGATGAAAATACCTTTATCTTCCCCAGCATTCATGCTACCTCACTACCAGGCATAACATTTTAGGGTTGTTTGATTTTTCACTTTTCTTCTCATTTGCCTCGTGGTTTTCTATGCTTTTGTTCTTAGCAAAAGTAAAATGTCGGAAAAAGCCGTAAGGTGGGTAAGCAGTGGTAAAAGTATGTATTCCTCAAAGTGTTGTGTCATTTACATAAGGACTGTGGAGACGTAAGTGTCCAGTATGTTTGGGATTAGGGCTGCTTGCATTTCCCAGCATGGAACAAGGAAAACTGCTTTCTGCTTGTAACACTTACTGATGATTTGGCTGTTGGAAGATTGGGTTTCTGGGGAACAGACTAAGAGAATAACTAGAAAGTTTAATTGTGCTTCTTGCCTTGAGAACCGTACACAGTGGGTCTTTTAACACTGTCTTTGCTGAGGCTGAGCTGATGATTTTGAACGTTGTGGAAATGAGATTGAAAGGGTTTACAATGGAAGGCAGTAGTTATTCCCTGCGACATAATTGAGTATATTTGATTGGAAGGGTTTAAGGCAGCTTTAAGAAATTTGCAGCCATCAGTAAGATTGTAAAGACTTATATAAGCACAGAAATGTATCATAAATGTTATATTCCTGTATCTAAAAATTATATGCCTTGCAGGAGGACAAAAGAGAGTGGAAAGGAAAAGAAATTGCTTACTCAGTTGCTTCTATTTTAACTAGACTTCTTTTGAGCTGTTATCACAGTAAAATTTGAGTTTAACCCAGCGTAGCTCTGACGATTATCTGGCCTCTGTAATGACTCAATATTTCACTTTTTATTTGTTATTTAAATTGAAAATGAATGTAGATTCAATTGCACTAGGGGAAAAAGTCTATTTCAAATTGACCATTCTACTTAAACCTATTTCTCTTTTTGACTTGAAGTTCTATTTCACTGTGACCCATCTATTATAAATCCAGGTTCTTTCATGGTTGATGAAATGCTAAATGCAATATAAAATATATAGTGATTAGCAGAACTAGTACAGCAAAACCCCAGCAATCAGTAACTGATGAGCATGGAGTCTGAGAAAGAACAAAAGCAGTTAGGCATGGTGTACAATGGTTTGTTCTTAAAACATGACATTAAATAATGTTGCACTTCTTTGACCTCCTTCTTGGCATCCCAGAGCCCGCAGTGGGAGTTCAATGTGCTGACCAAGGTGTAACCCTTAATTCGAAGGAACTGCTGCTCGAAGAACCAGGCTCTGCCTCATTGACTAGCATTATTTCACTTCATCTCTTAGCATTTGTGCTTGGCTCTGGTATGCAAAGCTTGGCACCAGCAGAACAAAATTTCCCTTTGACTAAAGATTTGCACTGATTTGGGATATTTCTAACTGGCAAACAGAGGGCATTTCAAGCATAATGTGTCACTGTCCCTTTTTGCCTCTCCTGCAAAGCAGGTTATGGATTGAAGAGCAGTGTATAGCTGTATGTTGTTTCATCCCAAAGGCACACTTAGTCCAGCCAGATGGGTGAAAAACATGACACTGCTCAAATCAGATGGATTTGATTGTAAGACATGAAGTGTCCTTGCTTGTTTGTTTGCTTGCTTGCCGTCTCCTCACATTACAGTACAAAGTATTTCCAGTTAGGAAATGAGATGCTGAAATTACACACAGAAGTAGGGAAGGCTGAGTGTGCAGGGGGCTCGTGGCAGCAGAGTTGAGCTGAGAGCAGTGAGTAGTGCTGAGGGAGTGCTGTAACAGGTTTCTCCTCAGAAAATATGTGGAGGTGGCACGAGCTTGCACCCAGAAATGAATCACTCCCTAAATGTGCAATGTCGATATGACACCGTGCACATAGTTTTAGCTAACCCAATGGATAAACAAAGCACTGGCTCACAGTTTCCATTCACACGTCTTTCCAATGCCAGTCTCACCGAGCCACGCTGTTTGCAAGGCTGAAAATGAGCACCCTGGAGCTGTGGTGCCTACAAGAGCCATGGGGAGGTGCAGTGGGGAGGTTCAAGGGCACCGTAACAGCTGCCAGGGTTTTGAAAATTTGCTGTATCACAGTGCTGCCTGCAAGAGCCCCCACTAGGGCTGTGGGAGCTACACCGACAGCAGCACAGCTGTGGCAGAGAGCAGGCAGGAAGGGCTTTAGAGGAGGTACAGGAGAAAAAAGGACACAGAGAGGATGGGGAGGGGTCACGGCAGCAGGAGTGATTCCTCGTGAGATGTGAGCTAGAACAAACCTTGGTACTTAGGATGGAAGCAGTTGTCTGCAGCAGGTCTGACACCCAAATTCATCCACTCTGAGTCTTCCTCATGTTTTCTTCATGCTAACAAACATTTAATTTTCTCACTGACATGTCTAGGATATTCTCAGATAAAAACCTAATGCTCAGCCTGGTCCTTGCCTTTTTCAGAGAGATGGAGGCATCACTTCCAACAAAAGCAGAATTTGAAAATGTGAGGAAGGTTAAAACACAGAGCTCTGCACACAGACAGAAAAGGCAAAGCTTTTATTTAGGCTTCTCAAGGGATGCAAAGTTTAGGTCCCTTAATATGCTTGCTTCCCAATCTCTGTCAACAAGAGTTAGATTTCAAATGTAGTGTTGAAAAGACACTATAGCTGAAGTTGGAGAAACAAAGCAGTAATTTTCTCTTCTGTTTTCAGTTGATAGACTTTCCTGACAGTGCATGCATCCCTGTCCTGCATTGACATTGTGTGAGGTGGTATTTCAATATAATCTCTGATTATTTCCTTGACACCAGACTTTACATCTGTTTTGGAATAGAGGATTTTTTGAAGCAGTTACATGTGTGAGCCAGGTTTCAGAAAAGCCAAACTTCTTTCATTTTTTTCAAAACCAATGTATCTTGCAAATAGACATTGTCCATCATAAAATGCCCACTGGGCATTTTATGTAAAGGTGATGGTTATTAATATATACACCCCAAAATAATACTGCTATATATACACCTAATTTGCTCTGCTCAAACATGTTCTGTTTTATTTGCTGTTTGCAAATCAAACATTATTGAAAAAACGGCCTTTAGTGCAGATTTTGACCAAAGATACTAATTACTCATTGATTTCATATCACATATTAGGCTAATTAAAGCAGCTTGTTTTAATAAAGAAAGACCACTGAAATTCTGTGGGTCCCCAAAGACTATCTTTGCTGTTCCTGTGCAAATAAGTGGAAGAAGCCTTTACTGTATTGCAGGGAAAATGCAGAAAATGTAAAGGCAATCTTTTTAATTACCAAGTTATTATTTCTCTCCTAAACCCAAGCTTCTGACAAAGTTAACAGCACTTCTTTCTTTCAGTGTTGATTTTCTGTATGCTCATATTTCACACAGTTCAGAGAAAAACAATGCTGAGGTAAAAATGTTAATAATGGAGGAAATTAGTAATCATCCTCCTCTTGTTTAGCACCTTTAAAATGTTTGAAAGTGAAAAGATCTAGTAATACCTTTTCAGTCATAACTGTGTCCTAGGTTTTGTGGTGTGATCTAACTGCACATTTCAGAAACAGACAAGATTTATATAAAATAATCAGAATAGGTTGACACTGACACTTGCATGAGCTCGAGTGTCTATTTTATAGGTATCTGCATTTTTTTCAAAATAAAACAACATCTTATTAGCTGTTAAGTTCAAGCAGCTTATTTTTGAGAACATCTTCCTGCTCTCTTATGACTAGCTCTTCAAGATTGTAATGAAGTGCTCTTCAGAGGCATCTTGTTCTCTCCTTAGGTTCTGGAAGAGACATTGAAGTGTGATTTAAACTAGATTCTGGAATTTTAGTAAGCGAATGTGTGGTAAGAAAAATCCTGTGTTAAGTGACAATTATATTTCTCTTCTATAATTCTGGGGATATTACAAAAGATATCATACTATGATTCTGCCTGGTTTAGAGTTTAGAGCAGAGCAGCCTATATATAGATGGCCCATAAGCATAGGATAGTCTTAGGTATTAGCTGTGTTATTTTGCAGGAATCGGCTTTGAGACCCCTTTTTAATGCTTTTTGGGAACGATCTGCAATGTGGTCTGTCCATGGTAGGTCTGTGTTATTCCTTGTAATGCAGGAGAATATTCAGCAAAAACAGGAGTAGAAGTGAGATGAATAACTGGAGATGAATAACTGGAGTTACTTCAGCTGCAGAGGAGGAAGATAGGTGATATATCTGTGGGTATGAAAGCACCATCCAAAATGAAGACTAGTGAAATTAAAAGAAGAAAGTTCTATGGGCAAGTAAAATGTAAATAAGTGGAAAAATTATTTCTAATTTATTGCAGCTAGTATAATATTATGAGACACATTTTGCAGTTATTTGTGTTATATATTCCATGAATAAAGACTGAGTAAAATACTTTAGATTTCTTTATGCAGTTCTTTGACCTTTTGCATTTAGTATGAGGATTTCCAATTCATAATAAATGTAAATGCCCACTGACACAAAGAGCTCTTTTCCCTCCTTTGCTCCTTCCTCTATCTTGCTGACTCCTTCTTCTCCTCTCCCCTGCCCTGGTTAAAAGTATTCTCCACTGGTGAAGTGAGTAAAAAGCCAAGCTCACAGCCAAGTGAGCATCAGACATAGCAAAAGTTAACTGGTGGGGCTGCATGGGTAAGGGTAGAAAGGACTCTATGGAAGGAGGGAACAAGACTTGTCCCTTTTGCTAGGAATAAACTGTTTTATCAACTTGCAATGGCGTGAAACCATCACCTAAGTGTTGCCATTGAGTTAAATGCCTGGAGATAGATAGCATAAATTTCCCAACAGTGTTTGAGAATTTTGAAGTTCAGGGCCTCAAAGACAAAAAAAGATGCTTTCACTGTGTGAATTACCAAAGGAATTGTGGGAGATGTTTCAGCTCTTCCCTGATCTAGTTCCTTGTGGATTGGTGTTTCATATTACATTTCTACAGGTGTATGCTTTCAGATTTTACCAGCACAGATTCATCAGCTAGACATGCAAGTATTTATTTATATGTAAATATTATAATATAGAAATGTACTCTGACATTATAACCATATAATGTATAACCTGTAACTATGCTTACATACGTACATGTATGTGTTTACAGCTGGCAAGTACCTGTAATAATGACAAAGAAGTCTATGCCACTGTGCCACTGACATTATGTCTTTATTGTGCAAAATGCTTTGTACACTCTTCATAGATGTGTGTGCCAGGTTGTTACAGCTGGTAAAGCTGTAATGGGAAGTACAGTCAGGTCTGTAGCAATCATTGTGCTCCATCACCAGGTCTGTGCCTGTCTGACATACCTAGAGAGATGCCACCAAGTACCTCCACCTACAGCCTAGTACTGTAGTTCCCTCCCTCCCACACAACCCTGAGCTGGTCCATGGGTTGTGCCAGTCCCAGGTCTTACCCACCTCAGGTTTCTCACCTTGTGACAAAACACAGCATTTGCTCAGTCTCAGATGAGACACGACCATGTTTTCACTGTTATCATTGAAAGAAAGAAATGGAATATTGATTACAAAGGGGAAAATTTTGGAAAGAGATGCTTTGGTTTCAATTTGGAAAGTTTCTTGGCACCAGAATTACTTCAGTTTGCTTCTGGAAGCTTAAATTCCATAGAAACAGAAAGAAGATACATGCCTATATGAGTGAAACTATATATTTCCACCAGCACAGCTTATTTTCAATACTACAATCTTTAAAGGCTGTCGTCATTCTTTTGAGGCAGAGACTCAAGCCACCAAGTCAGTTTAAGTTCTCTGTCTTATGTGGCAATCTTTTGGAATGCAGTTCCTTTAAGATCTGTGCTTGGGAACAGCACATGGGAGTGAGTGCATAGTAGGGCACTTTTTACTGCCAGTTTGTTTTCTTGTGCTGTTTATGTAATGAAAGTGTTACTGTCACACAGTTAAGAACAAAAGTAAACCTTATGACCCATGAAATATGTTTGTGGAACAATAAGGGTGTCAATTACTTTTCCTTGCAAGCAGGAGTGCAGGATAGAAAGTCTCAGTAAGGAATCTGGGATAAGTTCTCGTGTGTGCATGGTGAAGAAGGTGAGGTGGGGTGTGCCCTGTGAAAAGGACAGGCAGTTTCAGAACCTCTTGTGGAAGTATTAGCTCAAATTAAATAGCTGAGCATCCCTGATGGTCAGATACAATCTTCCAGACTCTGCAGGTAGAATTTCACTATGTGAAAACTTGTAATTTATGCATTTCTGATAAAGAGTGTGTGTGTCTTGAGAGATCAATGTAGTCACTGGATAATGAAAGGATTTGTAGAAACAGCGACATTGATGTAAAAACAGTTCTTGCTGCTAAAACAGTCAGCTCTAACAGCCTTGATCTATGTAAATTCCACCATTTTTTACCAGGAAGAATAAACTTTTATGACACGTTATGCTATGCATTTTTGGTTTATTGTTCTCATACTGCTCTGAACAGCTAAGTGACAAAATGACCTTGTTCCAGTTTAAGCAATAAAAGAGCATCCATGAAAGGAAGTATGTGATGAATTCCTATAATGTCAGCACTGTTGATCAGTGAATCTAAATTTATTTCACTTTTGTTCTCTTCCCTTTTAATGCTGTGTTTACTTTTTTTCTTATAGACTGAATTTGATGTCTTTAAATGTGTAATAATTTTTAACTGTTCTTATCTAAGTGCTTTTGTTGATGTTTGCAAAGGGGAATTCTTACCAGTTTGAAGTGCCTGCTGGACTAAGACTTGATTAATCTGCTTCCAAAGCCATTAGCATTTCTCCAACTGTGAGATCCAGGTGTCTTTTTTCTCTTTTCTGTATAAAGGGGAGCAGACAGTGGCACTATCTGGAAAAGCACATTACACTGAACTGCCCTGAGTAGCCCCAGTGCTCCCCTACCTAGCAGTAAGAGTGAAACAGAGAGAAGGGGGTTGATCATACAGTCAGCACCTAATTTAGTGGGATGGAAGAAAAGTAGAACAGCTTTTTTTAAAAAAAATCTCTCTAAAAGGAGTAAAACCACAGGTGGAACAGAGCCTATGTACTGCACCGCCTTGAACTACAGAAGGTTGGCCAGTAGGGTGGTTGGATCAATTCAGACTTGGGACAAAATGTGCTGCTGCTAGAAGGAAAATCAGGAACTGCAGTAATGGTTACTGGGATATGATCTGGGGTTCTTAGATGTTGTGGAAGCTTAAAAGAGCACTGATAATAAAACTAACCCTGCACCAGGAAAAAACCCACTTTTTAAGGTTTCCTTCTGTTTCTTGTCTTAGAAAATGTAAAGCAAGTTCAGTCTGTTTTTAAAAAATGATTTTACTAAAATCTGTTGGACTCCAGTGAAGTCTGAGATTCTACCAAAATCCCAGGAGACCTTATAGTGCATCATCAGTGGTGGCATTTTCAACTGAATCAAGACAAGCATTTTACTCATCAGTGAATGAATTATCTTGAATTTAATATGTATTCATTTACACATATATCATATTCATTCTCTGATTGCAGTGTAATGGTGACTCCAGTTTCAAGGTCTTAAGTGCACAGAAACTGCTTAATATAGGTTTTTTATTTGGTAGATTGGTTATTCTAGTAAAGATTTGCTTGTAAAACAATTTGAAATAATTTCCTAGCTATTCTGAGTCTGGTTTTGTAGCTCATATTAGATTATGAGAGAAGAAAAAATGTATTAATCAGGTAACCTTTCCCAGTAATTTTGTTTCATGTTTCATAATGGCTATTGATTTAATTCCCACCAATCTTTCATTGCTTGAAAATAAAAATATAGGAAAATCTGTCTTTATTTCATATAACATTTTTCATAGAAACTCTGTCTTCCTATGTTTTATCAGGTTAGAAAAAAAGACAATAGGAATTACAAAAAGAGTAAAGCAAATGCATTGGTATAAGTTAAGGATTAATGCTCAAGAGAACATTTCTAGAGGGTGAAAACAACAGAGAGACCTAGACCAGGAACTATTAGAGTTAGCACACAAGATTTGGACAGTACAAAGTTAAGGCAAAATGTTTCCATGCTACTTTTCTAGGTAACTGGGGTTGCAGGAGACTGAAGCTGCTGTCCTGATCACTTGTGAGGACAGCCCAGCTGCTGCCATGTGACAGGGAGCAGGGAAGGAGGATGGGACGGATGCTTGGTGGTGAATGGCTGGGGAGGCCTTGTGAGGAGCTTAACAAGGGTACCAGGGGACAGTTTTGAACTATGGGCTTTCCTGCCCTAAGGGGAAATAGCAAGCAACGATGGCTGTGTGAGCCACCTGCTGTCATGGGGCTCAGCACAGCCATTACACAGCTCTGGGCATGTGTCAGTGTGGTCAGATGCTGAATTCCCCCACCTCCATAATAAACTGTCACAGCAAATGGCACAAGTAAAGTTCCCAGCACTCGGGTAGTCTGTTGATCTGACCAGTAAAGAAGTCCCCATGCTAAAGATGTCTGTGTGTGCCTTTAGGAGCTGGAGTAAGCAGACTCAGAACCTGTGCTCCCTTTCTTTTCTTACTCAGCTGTGCTGCATAAACCTTCTTGGGCTGGGGGAGAGCCAGGACCACTAGGTCCCCCTGTTGCACATTTCCCATCCTTGGACACTTCTTCAGTCCCTTGCCCTTGTGTGTAGCCTAAATGATGAATTATCTACAAAAGCTGAGCAGCAATACGACTGGAAGAGAAAAAGAGAAAGCAATGTGCCTACTTTTTCACTGATGCCTACATATGATAAAAATTAATTGTGAGTACCTAAGATGTAACAAAAGTGTTGCAAATCCTGCCTTTCACAATTTTACCCTTCAGGATGTGGGGCAAGGGAAAAAGATAAATTTCCCAAATGAAAATGCTACCTTGATTTTGAAAGTGGATTTTGATCTTGTTTTTTCTCTTTGGCATAATAATTTATACCTCTCATGTGGTTTCTGTATTCTTTCCCCTTTGTTTATCTAATTAATTCAACCTTTTTATGCATATGAGGTTGCTTAAATTTCTCATGGGACGTCTCTCCTGCCTGTATTACACCAACTGGCCTTTTCATGTTGCTATTTTTCCTAATTATCCCTGACATGATGCTGGGAAACAGCAGATTTCTTCACAGGCAGTAAAACAAAAGTCTCTTTGACCACAAACAACAAAATAACCCCAGTCCTTATGATTTATTCATTACAGCTAAACCCTAGCTTTTACTTTGATAATCCCTAGGACTGTAAATTACATGGAACAGGTGAAACAATCTCTTAGTTGCTGTCAGCACTTCTGCCTCCTTCTCTTCTGTCATGGCTACATGGTGCCACCTTCTCATTTGCACTGAGTCTAGTGCTCATCTCTGTCTACACTTTTCTGATTTAATTCATTTGAGGGAATAAGTAGTTTCTGGCTATGGAGTGAATTTCACTGGCTTCCTGTGTGTCTGGGTAAGCACATGAGCTGGGATGCAGGGATACAGCCCTTTGGGACAGAGAGCAGGAGAAAGGGCTGGATAGCAGGGAACCAAACCAAGGACTGGAGAGGAAGATGCCCTTTGAGTTGACAGTGAGCAATCACACAGGCTGAAGTCTATGCCCTGAGGTGCTATTAACAACAGAGAGAGGGAAGAAAATCAGAATCAAAGATTTTTGTTCTTGCTGATAATATTAAACAACACATGACTGGACTTGCTGAATTCAACAGTGATTTTGCAGTGAAAAGGCTATGGTTTACTAACTTGGTCACTTGATCTAAGCATGAGACTTAATCTAAACACCTGACAACACAGAATCATAGACTCACAGGATTGTTTAGGTTAGGAAGGACCTTAAAGAGAAGATCACGTATTTCCAACCCCCTTGTCATGGCCAGGGATACCTTCTGCTAGGCCAGGTTGCTCAAACCCCATCCAACCTGGCCTTGGACAGTTCCAGGGATGTGGCATCCACAGGTTCTCTGGGCAACCTGTTCCAGTGCCTCACCACCTTCACAGTAAGGAATTTCTTCCTAGTACCTAATCTAAAGCTTCCCTCTTTTAGTTTGAAGCTATTCTCCCTTGTCCTCTCACTACATGCTCTTATGAAAAGTTTCTCTCCAGCCTTTTTGTAGGGTTCCTTTAGGAACTGGAATGCATAGTTTGGGCAGTTATGAAAGTCTTTCGCCATTATGAATTCTTGTCATTGTAACTAGTGCACAGCTATGACTGGAGTTGGCATTAATGAATAACGAACATTATGTAATCCTATCTCCTGTGGTGTGACAACCCATTACAGCCATGCCATTATTTAAGAACCAACCTTTGGAAAGAATATGTTGTCAGGCCATAAATTGTGGAGCACATTACCTGGTGTAGTGAGAAACCTCCTAATTAGCTCAGTTGTGAAAACTGTAGAAGTGTTGCCCATGCTTCATTTTCATCACAGCAGCAAAACATCTGTCCCAAGGGCAGGGAGGAGAATTGGCTGTTGTGTGAGAAGGGACCACACAGGAGAGGGCATTCCAAATTAGAAAAAATTAACTCACAATTACAGTACTTATATACAGACCTATTTCACAAGACAGGCAGTGCTTAGTTGACAGCAGCATCTGAAATGCAATGCAATGAGTTTAATTGTTTTAATTTTGTCGACTATCAATCTACAGACCATGGTAACAGATGCGGCTCCTGGCTGAGATTGGTTGTTCCAGCTCCCTGTTTGCACCAGGGTGGAAAATCATTCTTTGTTTTGGATTTGTGATAAGAGTTTTTCTAAACTTCTATTGTTACATTGTCATCCCCATTGAAAGAGTGCAGCAGATTTATTTAAGCCTATATTAATTCTGATCTTGGGGACATGGGGAAATCAAACCAGTAAAAAGGCCCACGGAATTAAACTGTAATTTGGGGAATGTAATGTTAGGGGCAGCCTACAACAAACTTCCCCATGCATTTGTTTTCCAAATACTTGAACCTGTGTGGGAATGAAAAAGGATTTTACAAAGCTGTGGCATAACATTTATGCAGCCTTTTGCAAAGACTTAACTTTCTAGAGCAAAAAGTATTGAGTGACAGTGTTTCTCAGTTTACGTCGATCAGGGTAATTCTGATTCCTTCTCTGCCTGGAAAAGAACCCCAGAGAGGCTTGATGAACAGCACAATGCTTGGAGACATTGGAGGCTGTGCAATGCAGAAGCAGTCATTTAGCCTGAGCAAAGTGAGTCTCTTAGATGTAATGTACCAGTACTGAGTTGATTTCTAAAACAAAAGTCCACACATTTTTCAGTATCAGAACTACTTGGTCTAAATTGAGAGAATGAGGTATCTCACACAGCATCTGGTGCTAGAAATGACTGTCACTATCTGAGAAGTTGTGCATTTTGATTGAGGATAGGTAAGGGCTAAATTAGAATCATAAGGAAACCAGGGATGTGCCAGAACTGAGAGTCTAGCTGTTTCCAGACTTATTCCAGAGGGATGTTGGAAACAGTCAGAGAGGTGCCAGCCTGTAGCCAGCATGTGCTTATGCTGAGGAGCACTGTGATTTTCTGGGGGGTCTGCTGGCAAACGCTGGCTGCAGGTGTCTGTGTGTCACCCAGCAGGGCCACGGCACACCAGTGTGTGGATCAGCACACAACGTGCCTGGGGACCTGGGCGCAGTGTTTGTGGGTGGTGTTTACATGAGAGTGTGGCTGCACCTGGGGTGGCCTCATCGAACTTCCTCTGAGGTCTGGTCTGTGACCAGCTCTTAACTCTAAAAATGGGAATCGTTGTGGGAAACTTGGTTGCCAGTTCCCTGTGCCAAGTGCATTTCTGGCAGCTGAACAAGAGTGTAACTAGCATCCATGGCCACTGTGTGTCCCCTGTTGCCTTCACTGGTCTCGCTTGAACAGGAGGGTGACAGTGCAGGGAGTGGTGTTGTATGCCTGCTGAAGGACAGAAAGTTGCCAAGACAGGTGAATTCTGAGAAAAAATGCATGCCTTTTCTGAAAGAAGGCAGCCTGCAAGAATTTAGCAGTCCAGCCTTTCACTAGTTTTGTATTTTTGAGTGTTTTCATATTTCTGTGACATGGGTGAAGATAGATTACAGCTTTTCAGTTAATACTGTGTACAAAAGTCCCTCATTCCATGTGCTATTTTGCTCTCCCTTTTGCTAAAACCCCTCTGTTAAACAACTGCCTTTTGGGCTTGATTGTTAGGCCCACACAGTGCATTTTTCAGTGTTTAATAACTGGTTTTATGTTTCCCTTGTAAAGAATCAAATTATTGTATTCTATACAAGAACCAGGAGTAAACATGTTCTGATGGCAACACCTGTAGAGAAGCCTGGCTGCACACCAATGGAACAGCAAGAGCAAAACTGTTTCTTGAATAACTGTTCAAATATATTGCTATAAATGATGAATAGTTGTCCTGACAAAACATAATGCTGTTGAAAATGGAGATAAGATGATGTGATGGATCAGTATTTTTTTTTAAGTGCTATTTCTTTTACCTGTCAACAAGCATTCACTATCTTTAAATGAACTGCATTGCTTTTCTTTCTAGACAGTCCTAGGCTTGTGAACTCACTGCTCCAGCAATCACCTTCCACTCAGGAAAATTAGCTTTTGAATTTACAACAGCTCTTCATTTGGTTGTCTTGGCAATTTTCAGAAGTAATTAATTTTGTACTCAGTTTTTTTGTGTTTCTCATGTTCTTAATAAGCAATGAGAGATTTGAGAGAGAATATAAGTCTGTAATTTTATTTTAAGGAAGTTTTAGTGGTGTTCTTGTAGTATTACTTCTTTTATCTTTCAAATATATATAAGGCAATTTAAGTCATAAAAACCTCTCAGTGTCACATTCTGCCACTTTGGCATCATAATAAATATCACTTCAGTCAAGAAATGGTATTGATTCTGAAGGGACTGCTCACTGAAGTAGTTGCTAGTATGCATGGATAAGAACAGCAGGCTCTGGCTGTAAACCTTTGACTTGCACACAACTCCTTGGAAGGGTAGATGATCTCCAACATGACTGAGGAGTGCAAAGCCAACTCCATAGCTCCTTTCTATACTGTGATTTATTGCACCTTTATATGTGGTCTCCTAAGGCTATATGGTGAAACTGAAAGGCCAGCACACTCATTAGGTGATTAAAGCTTTCTCTATGAGTGGAATACATTGGTGGGATTGTAGATCATCAATAAATTGTTCATGTGTGAAATGAAAAGCCACTTTGAGGTCAGCTTCCAGTATATTCTTCTTGATCTCAGGCAATTTGGAAACACCTGGCTTAGCCCACTAATTATTTGATTGACTGCTATGACTTGAAAAACAAGATAGAGGTATCAGACAATAATGACTTAATCAGAACTTTTAAACACTGCTGCTTTTTCAAATAAAGAGATCAGGATCTGTAGCAAATGCAGCTGCCACAGGGCAGCACAGCCCACTGCTCTGCAGTGACGGGAGTCTACAACATTCTAGATCTGATGAATTGCATGCCAAGATCTTTAGAAATCATATTCATGCGACATGACCTTCCACACTGGAGAGCCATGGGATAGCAGAGGTTGAAGGTTGGTGTAGCCAACAGTGCTTTCCTAAGGTTTCAGCAAGATGGAGCTGGCTGCAGGGGGAATGCAGCAGGTTCCAAGATCAGCCAGTACAGGCAGCCTCAGCCACGTTTATGTGCCCCTTTTCTCTCCATGCTGAGGATTCCAGTTCCACAGCAATCCCAATGGCAGTGCTGACTCGCCTCTGATTGCATGAGACATGACCTAAGGAGAGATTAAAGGAGTGTGTCAGAAAGCATTGTGATTCTTCTGCTTTTAAGTTGTACTTTTTGCCAATTCACCAAGAGCTCTTATCTCCAAGAGGGTGATATTGCTTTGACCTGTGTGTCCAAACTGTGGGCTTATATGGCTGTAGTTTCTTACTTGCCCAATATATTTCTTTTGAGAAAATCACCAGTGCTGTATCCTCTGGAAGCACTATTGACATTGTATTGTTCTTAACCTAACACAAGCTAAAGAGTGCATTGTTCGAGTGAGTTAGTGATGCCTTACAAATTTGTGAAAATGGCATCTAGGTGATGCAGATATGGATTTTGTATAGGAAAAATGATATATGAACTGTATGGATGTAATTTTGGTAATCTGTACCTGGGCTTTTCAAGAATACATGTTGTGAAGGAGCACTTAATGACTAGTAAACAACAAAAATGTTCCACATTCTTAACTGAATCCCTTTTCCGTGTGCTCTATCAATAAAACATGCTGTCCTGTCAGTTTTTAAGAAAATGCTTTAATATGTTGCTTAATACTGTTCTAAATTAAAATTAACCTGTCATATAGGATGTTTCAAAGGGTTCCTCTTGTGACTTTGCCTCAGAAATGCCGGAGACATGAGAGATGTACATTACATTGCATTACATTACATTACATTACATTAAAAACATAGCCAGAGAGTGCACATTAGGTTCATCCTATGCCCTGCAGGTACTCACTCATCCAAACTCAGGATGCAGAGTCCTCAACACCACAGAACCCTCTAATCTGGGAGAGGAAGGACTGACAGCATCTCTCCCCCAGCTGATGGCGTTGGGGCTAACCAGTCCAGGGGATCACCTTGCCAAGTGAGCAGTTGGTCTTTCAGGACTTCATCTCACCTGGCTCACAGCACTGCACCCTTCAAACATGACCTTAAAAGAAGCCAGTATCATCTCAGAAGTGTGTGGCAGCAGCACACTGACTGGTCCCTGGTGGAGACACATTCCACATTCTTTCCAAGTCCTATTGTTCTCTCCAGAGTGGATTGGGCAGGAAGCTTGCAGTGTCTGGGGTTGTTGTAGCCCTGCAGCTGCTGTTAGAGCTGCAGCACAGCGAGTAGGGGCCTCAGCTTGCCCAACCTGCACAGCCTTTCCCCCCAAGCCCTCCATACCACCCCTGCTTGTGCCAGAGCTGTGGTGCCAGCATTGCACCATCCACAGTGCTGTTGAGAGAGAATTAATAGTGCTTAATGAATGAAGCAGTTTGGGAGGTAGAACAAGGTCTGAAGCTATGACTAGTAGGCTAATGAAGACAGTGTGCTGCCTGTGCTGCAGATGGGACACTCAGTGTGCTCTACTGTGCCCACTCTGAGCCTGAGGGGCAGGCTGGAAACCCCAACAAGGGCAGAGGCCAAGGCAGCACACCCCAGCCCTTCCACAGGTACCAGTCCTGTGAGTCTCTGATTTTGTTGTGGCATAAGCTATTTGTGATGATAAAAGATTTCTGATAGTTCACAGGCTAGTTATTAACTTACTAAGGATGTCTTTACCTGTTGTTGTGAAATACTACCACGTAGTAAAGCTCTAAAGATTTATGTGAGCCAATGGGAATGTGACCTTTTGCCATGTCCCTATGGAAGCACCACTGTTTTATTAAATAAGTTGATTTGGAAGAAATCACCATAGAATTTAATAACTCTTGCAGCTGACCTAATTTTCTCTTGACAGATCTAAACTTTTTGAGTAGGCTTGATGGTCTGTCAACTCAGTATCAAGAATTTCTGCCTTTTTACTAGTGCATGCTGTCATCCTGACGCATTGATCTAAAGTGAATTACAGCAGTGGGAACCATCATTTCAGAATACCAGAAAAACTAGTGTGTTTGTTTGACTTAAAGAATTTTACTGAAAACATTGCTCAATCTGTTTTTATCTTCTCAGCTTGTGGCCTCCATCGTGTTTATCAGCTTTGGTGTGGTAGCAGCCTTCTGTTGTGCAATAGTTGATGGGGTGTTCGCAGCACGGCACATAGTAAGTACAGTGATTTTGTCATATTTAAATTTTGATTATTTATGTCATTTTCAGCAGGAAAGTATTTTCTTTTGGTTTATGTTTAGCAGTATATTAGGGTTTTTGATAGTTCTTGGTGGAGATTCCAAATAGAGAGGTGATATAAAATGTTGTAATGTAAGGCACACTAAAAGGTATATCTGCTTAAAAAAGGAAGACATTTCAACCACTACCAGCACTGATTTCCTGTTGCACAAAGGCTTTGTGGGCACAGTAAGGATTTGTAACACTCGACAGTGATGAGCACCAGAAGACCCGACGGGATTTGAATACGCCAGTTTATATGTTAGAAATATGTTGTTTGCTGTTCTATATTTTGTGATACAATACCTAAAAATCAGCCTAAACCCTAGTTTTTAATTGATCTTTGATTTCCAAAATCATCAGGAAATAAGTAGTCATATGTTCTAATAGACATTAGAGGTCAGATGTAGCATGCTAAATAATACAGCAAGTGTGATGGTATGTTAGCATCTCTCTGCTATGAAATACTATGGGCCTGCTCATCTTTCTGCTTCTGTTCGTTGAGGGGCAGCATAACTCCATTGGCATCAGTGGAACCCTACTTGAATTTCTGCTAGCAAACACCTCAGAATAATTAGGCTTTAGATCACTTGGAGCATAAAGTTATAAACCAATTTATATTTTACTGTTATTGTAGATGACTTTAAACCAAATGTGGGTTTCAGAGCTGCACGTGCATTGCACAAGACAAGAGACACTCATTGGTACAAACAACTGAGGTGTGCAATGTAAGCATGGATAAATGCTCTGGATTGTAGTCATGTTTTGTGCTATACAGACCCTGCATGATGCCAAAGTGGCCTGCTTTTTCTTGGATTTACCCTGTAGCTGGTCTGGATGACACCTAATTTAACTGTCTCGATTAGCATAGCCCCAGGAAGCCTTTCCATGGGAGCTGCTTAAAAGAGGAGGGGAGCAAATTCCTGCTTAGATTCCCTGCTCCAGAAAATTCAGTGGTTGTGCCCTGAAAAACCACTGCCACTCATTGAATTTTTGGACCTGTCCTGGAGCGGCTGAGGGAACTGGGGTTGTTTAGCCTGGAGAAACAGAGGTTATTTATCTGAAAGGAGGTTACAGTGAGGTGAAGGTCAGTCTCTTCTGCTATGTTCCAGTTGTGAGTTTGAGAAGAAATGGCCTCAAGTTGAGCCAGGGGAGGTTCAGACTGGATACTGAGAGAGTGGTTAAGCATTGGAGAAAGTTGCCCAGGAAGGTGGTGGAGTCACCATTTCTGGAAGTGTTCAGGAGGCATCTGGGTGTGTCATTTAGGGATATGCTGTAGGAGTGATTTACAGTTGATAGTTGCACTGGATGATCCTGAAGGTCTCTTTCAACCCTGATGATTCAGTGATTCTGTAATTTTCCAGGAACCTGACTTATTTCTGTCCTGCTTTAACGTGATCGTTAGGAAGTGTTTGGATGATGCTTGTACAGCCTTACACCTTTTAACTGCAGTGCAGCTGTGGAGCCACAGGCCCCCACTGCTGGGGGTGACACAGCTTCTCTGAGTTGAGGTACTGTGTCAGGGGACAGTGTGTGCTCAATCTCAAGCACAGACACAGGTGTCGCCCCTCTCACCATTCTAAATGTTCTCAGTAGGAGAACACCAAGGCCCAAAGTCATTGCACTCACCCAAGAAAAAAGCATCTTACAATCTGGGGTACAATTCCGTATCTGGTTAAGTCAGTGGCTGGATATGATTGCATCCCCTGTGCAGAGCTGGAGGCTGGAAGGGACTGGTCACCATCTGTTGCAGTGTGCTCTGGCCAGTTTCAGTCTATTTCATGGCCAGGCTCTGCTATGTACCCTCCCTTCCCCCAGTATCAGTTCTCCACCCCATGGAGGGCTCTGTATTGTGTAATCCTACACAAAGCCCGTCAAATTCAAACCCTGCAGTGCTCCTCTATTGGATGTTGTACCCTCCCCCCGCCCCCTCGTGTCTGTATTTATGTAACTGTAACACGCTGTGCTGGTGCTTCCCTGGCACGACCCCGGTGCCGAATAAACCAACTGGGAAGTCCCTCCGCTCGTCTCTCCTCCTTCGGCGCATCTGGAACAGCGGTGAGTTGGGTGAAACCTTGCAGGAACTTCGCCAGCCCTCCCGTGGCCCCAGAGCAGCCAGCCAGCCCATGGAACCGTGGACGGATGCTCGG
>VYZT01033844.1:0-30436 GCA_013400735.1 Pomatostomus ruficeps | reverse complement strand
TCCCCTTGGGAATACATTATGGGTATGGACAGGATCTGGAGCAACAGGGAGCGGGGAAAGCCTAGAAATGGTGCTATTTGTTAAATCACAGCCCTACAAGTGATTCCTGCTCTCCTTTCAGGCTTTAACCTGGTTTGTAATAAATGTCAGGTCCCCAAGTGTTTCATTAGTGACAGTGAGGACAGCGAGAGCTCTGCTATCATCACAGATTAACTATCATGCATAAGAGTGTCACTTCTTTAGAAAAAAACCCCCAAACAACAAAACAAACCCAGTCTCTCGTCATTCCTTTGAAGACAACCTGGCAATGACCTGTCTCTATGGGAGTCAGGCAGTGCTGCCTGCAAGCCCAGGCTGTGCCTGAAGATGAATAAGGAAAGGGAGGATTGGGCCAACAGTAATATTCATTCCCTAGCACTTCTAGTGCTCTTCCAATGTGTCTGTTATTAAGAACTTGGTATTTTCATAACACTTAGATAATGGGCAGCGGGTGTTTCTGTGGTGACATATTGAGAACTCAAAGATTAATGTGTCATTTTACTATTTCCATTCTGATATCTCTATGCTGATAAATGCTTGGCAATCTCACCATCCCATTAGTAATATTAAATACTGTGAACCTAGGTTTTAGGGAGATATAAACCATTTTAAAATTGAATGTGACCAATAAAATGCTCTCCGGGAAGTTTTCCAACACAAACACTCTCCCAACTCACTATCAAAACATGGCGTAGAAAAGAGCTACTAGACATTTCTTTCATAATTGAGAGTAAGGAATGTGAGGTTTGGGGGTAGTCTTTTATGAACAAGCATGGAGATGAACATGCAGATATTTCTGCAATATTCTACAATAATATTGCAGCATGGATCAGTAACATTTGGAGGAGTTTCATTTAGATTTTCCCATCGATGTTGGATTGAATCTTTGGCAAATGGAAGCCTCACTGTTATATCACTCTGTTCTGACAAACTCCACTCCTCTCATCCATAAAAGATGGCATTGTTTATGTCAAAGAAAACTCAGAGTATAGCCCAACAAGCATGAAAAGAGCTGAATTAAGGCCTTGGTGGGGGTTTTTCTTTCACACAGAAACCTTTCTTTCACCAGTACAAGGCTGAGATGAGTTAATCACCAGCCTGATGAAGTCAATCCCTGTTCCAGTACACTTTCTCCAAGGTCATCCAATGAGTCAATTACAAACTGGGCTGAGAACACAGGAGTTGTGTCCTACAAGAGCAATAGTTCTACTATTTATCCAGGCTTTTGGGTTTCCTAATACTTTTCTTTTTTTATGGTGAACATCAGCAGGCAGCTCAAACCAGGCACTATTTGAGACCTCATACAAAATAAGGTATGCAGCAAGTCAGCATCAGTGGACAGGTGTGACTGCTTCAGAGGTCTTTGGGAAGGGTTCAGAAATTCATCCAAGACTTGTGATGAACTTTACTATTTAAACATTTTCTCAAGAGAGAAAAAAAAAGAAGCATTAAAACCCCAAATGAATGGGACTAGAATGTGACCCCAGGAAAGGTCACTAAAGCACAGAGGCACTTTTCCACTCTGTTTGGTTTAGGTACTAGAATGCAATCAGGATGCCTGGCAACTCTCTGCTCCTACAAGCACCTTAGTTGCATTATATTTAGACGTGTATATCCTGCTGCCTTATGTCTCAGCCATAACAGGATCTTTTCTCTACCCTGAATAAACAAAGCCTGATCTTTTCCCATATCACTTCTATTTCAGTAAAGAGGTCTGGTTATTGGTCTTGACTCCAGTAAGCTGCTTTTCTCTATATATAGGCTGAGGCACACAAAATGCCGAGGTCTTTCTGGACACAATTTGAGCCTGGACTCCAGATGACACAAGCTGAAGCAGATTTGCTCAGACCTGCTTTGTTGGGGGCTTCCAGAAAAACATCAAATAGAAGAGCAAGTGTTTTGAAACAGCTCAGAGAGAACCCTGAGAAGCACTGACCACCACCAGTACCTGTAAGGTCTGATGGGAAGGGTGAATATGTTGAGCATGGAGGTGAACTGGAGTTGGCTTAGCAGCTCAGCTGTGCTTAAATATAAACAAACAATACTCAACCTTTCCTTCTCCTTCTTACCTTCCCTTATAGTCATGCAGGGCCTTCCCATGAGTGTGCAGTGGAGTTTGCTGCACCAAGCCCTCAACAAATTTAACACCACTGATGAGAACTAGAAAATAAGGCCCAACAAGAAATCTTCCACACAGACTCTAAGACCACATAAAGAAAACAGTAATTTGTAGGTTGCCACAGTATATTAAAAGAAGGAAAAGGATCACAACAACTTGAGCTTTAACAAAGGTAAATATAGCTTTAATCCAAAAGTATCTTCAGGATTGTTGCCAGTCTGGAAAACAATTACATAAAACAAGGGGCCATGTGAACTTTAACTCATGGGTCCTGACTCACCTCTTTCCCCAGATGACTACTTAAATGAGAAGCTTCTGAATGTTTAGATAGAGTTAAATATCAATAAGTAAGGCTGATTCCTCAAACCATAAGATTCTTCTAAGTGACGGACATCCTCATGTCCAAATGTCACTCCATAGGAAGGTTGTCTTTACAGGTGCTTATGGGAAAGGGTGGGGGTGAGAAGCAGAGCTGCTCAGTCTTCTCATCCAGATATCCTTCCACTAGGACACTCTAACACCCTCTGATGGTATCCACTGGATTTCACCTATTCAGACTGCAGAGTAACCTGACTTGGCATCTGCTGTTGCCATTCAATAAGGGTTTCCTCTCCGGTGTCCATAAGTCATTGTTAAATGAGGACGTGAAAAAGGCAGCATGCTACTTCTGTCCTCTTTGATGACCCACAAACATGAATTGCTTTGATGGCTGTTTCAGCCCTTTTCCAGAAATAGGTGTCCCTAGCACTGCCTCTTCCCAGTCTCTTCCTGCCTTCTTTTAGAGCAGGCCTGTGGAGCCATGCTGGTGCTGTCCGTATACAGGGAAGAGACTGTGGGAGGTGAGAGCTTTCACTGCACACAGGAAGAGGACACACAACGAGGCTTCTTACCTTACTCTTCCCTCCTAAGGACAGGAGTGCCCGGGAGCCAGGTAAGCTCAGTCGCAGGCTAGACTCAGCTTGCTCTGCAAAATCATCTCATAGCAGAACATATTTGATTAAAAACTCCACAGCACACTCACACTCAGCTGCCCACAAGTTGGCTGGGACTCAGGAAGTCCCAAAGCTGAGTTTAAAAATCTGTTCTCACAGCTTGAAAATAATGCTCCTAAACCTAAGGACAGTGTCACACAGGGACTGATTAACAGAAGTTTGCCACTGATTTTGAAATGTAATTACCTAGTATCAGTGAAGGTTAATTTCAGTTAAATAGATCACGGCAATATCCTTTGAGTCTGGGTAAGCTGATCTAAGATGAAGCTGCCAGTTCAATGATTTAAAATTAGAGCAATGCTCTCCCTCCTTCAGTCCCCCCCAGCATCATTCTTATTACCACATGCTAACCCCGCTGCAATCTGATGCTGTACCCGATCAAGAATTGCTATCCTTGAGTGGGAGGCAATGAGAACACAAGCACCACTGCTACAGAAGTCAAACAGAATTGCTTTATTACAAAAAAGGATGAAGAAATATGAGGGTCTGTTTCTGTGGCATCATGATGGCACTGTGCGCAACTCCTATGTATAACCATTCCTTTGTAAGACAGGTATGTGCCCTCTCTTGAGGGACTCCCCAAAGAGACCACAATATAACAGTTATGAAGGGTTTCTTACTATTTGGAAAAGATAAATAGGCAGACAAGCACCAAAGGGCTAACAGAGAATAAATATCCTTTCATTAAAACCAGATAGCTAAAGGAAGGGAGGAGAAACCCAAAGAGCACACTCACTTATGACCAATTATTAATAACCCATCAAATTGAAATGCCATTCTTTCTCAGACTTGTGGCAGTCTAATTCTCAAGGAAGGGCAGCCTGGTGCCCTTCTCCAACACATCAAAGCCCACAGCCTTTATCCGTTAGGGTTTGCACATCACTGCCTGGCCATGCCAAGTCTGCTCACACACATGCAAAATAGCAATGTCATGGCTGGTGATCTGCCATGCCCTTAAAACACAAAAACTGAGGAGATTCTGTCTCTTGGGTCATTTGGGTGGTGCCTCATTGGATGAAAAATCTTTTCTTTTAAACGTCGGAGTTCAGTATCCCCTACTTAAGTATGTGGCTAGAGTACAGCAAAGCAAATGTTTCCTAGGTATATTAGACAAATATAACAAAGGTTCCAATGACTTTTATGGCCCCTTTCCAATTTTTGCTGTCTCGTTACATGACATGTCTTAAACTATCTGTAAGCTTTAAGCCAGGATGAACAGCTCCAGTGCACAAAAGGTGAAAAAGCAGTGATGACCGTGTCACACACACAGCTAGACTGGAATCAGCAAAATGTCACTCACATACCACTCATATAGAGTCAATTTCTGGGATAACACACATATCCAAAAAGCCCATTTGGCTTTTAAAATGATCAATAATAGACCTCTTTAATGGTTACATCTAGGAACCCACTAGCAATCCTAGATAGAAACTTCCCTTCCCCCCTCTTACTACCTAGAACTTGTGAACAAAAAGCATTTTCTGTTATGCTGTGCATAATTTTTAAGGATGTAATTTTACTTTTCTCTGTACTGACTGAATTCTGTATCTTCAAGACAACTCTTAATTTTTCTCTCCCCTAATATTTTCCTCTTTGCCTAAACTTTTTCCCTAATTCCATTTAAAATACTGATTTACAGAGGGTTTCCTGTCACCTGGTATCACTCAAAACTTTACATGCATCTTCAACTCTCTTGACTCAGCTCTACTTTCCTGGAGATCTGAGCAGGATGATATACACATTACAGTCAGTAGAACAACATAAAACTGTTTCGAGAGAAGAGCCAGATGGAGAGAGACATATGAATTCTGGGCATATGAGGACACACTTGCAGGATTGACCCTGAGGGGTTTCAAAATAGTTAATGCTGTCACTGGATTGAAAACTCTGTTTGATGCTATTAGCACATAAAGCTTTTCACTCGTCTGTGGTTGCCTGCAACTTATCAATAAATATTTACCATACATTTTTCACATAAATAACCTTCATATTCTGAGTTCAGCATAACCATTACTGCTTTGTGCTGCAAGATGTATCTGTTGTTTAATAAAACTGTTGTTAGCAGCAACCTGAGAAACGTGTGATCACATCCTTTCTGTTTGGACAGTGTCCTTTTCTTGCTTTGTGCTGAAGAAGCTGAAGGGAATACGGCTAGGATGACTGGCAAGGTTTTCCACTACTTACATCAGAATACTTTAATTTGTGATCTAAGTTTTACCTCATAATACTTTGGTTTTACAGCTTTCTTCACCCACAAATCAAAGTCCCTGCTCCCACCAAGAAGAAATCTGTCCCTCTCTTCCCTATGTTATTGTAGTGCCAAATGGATAAGTTTCACAAGAGGAAGCAGCTAGAGCGCTGTACATCTTATCTAAAATGACATAATTCTTAGCAGAGCTTGGCATTTCTCTTGTAACCCCAAAGCAGTCAGGAGGAAAAGATTTTGCTTTCACCAGACTATCAGACGAAAATCGGGTGTTTCTGAAAGCACCTTTGATGGGAAAATACTTTCATACTGAAAACGAAAGACAGTCTGGCCACAGGTATGGGCCATTAGCAGCACGAGAACCGTCAGCTTGACATAGCAGAGCCTTGGGGTGTAAATCCACTTTATTTGGACAGCTTCCCCTATGACTAGTCCTCAGAGAAGCCATCTATCATTTGCAGAGCAGCCCAGCAAGGCACTGCAGGGCAGAACCAAGTTCCTCCTGGTCCTCCTGAGGAAAGCCTGCAGTGTGACACTCTTGCCTTGCATGACCTGGGCCAGCTCCTCTTCCTGATGCCAGGGACACATTTGCCTATGGTGAATCCCAGTCAAATTGTGCAGCTGTGTCAGCCACCAAAGGACATTTGTTATGTACTGTCACCTCTCAGCAGGACCTCTGTGGTTGTGCAGCTGAACAGCTGTTCCTCTCCCATAGCCATGGGTGTGCAAGACATTAGGAGGGCAAGAGAGATTACACAGCCTTTAACCCAGCAGTCTTCTGGGAGACAGAAGGGAACACACCTCTGCGCTCCTCTCCTTGTCCTCTTTCTGGGCACTGGAAAGGAGCAGCCACAGCTGTTGTAATGAGGGTCTTTGAACTCAAAGCATTAATATTTCACATTCTGTCCTCCCCTGATAACATCTGTGACAGTTCTTACTGAGTGTTGAACATTAGTGCACAACTAAACATGCCAAAATTCATGAGGCAACAGATCACACATTTATGGGATGTTCAAAGGGAGAATGTGATGTCAGCTTACCAAAGGTAGCCCAAGTACATGCACAAGAGAAGAGATAAGGACCTTAAAGAGTTAATAGGACCAGTTAGGATACTATTTTTAGACTGTCCTGCGTGAGGAGACAGCAGATTTTCCCAGCATGTCAGTGACCTCGTCCTGCCTACACTTACCTATGGCTGCATATAAGACTCTGCTCATGACAGTTATCACTGGAGCCTTTAAAAAGCCCGTACACCCAAACACTACATGGGAGATGGGACACTAAAAGGACAGGGTGAAGGATTTTCTTAACGGATTCATCACTAAGACCATTTTGGTATGTTCTAGTGACATGCAACAGTAAAATTTGCACAGTGATGTTTTATATCAGAGAAATTTATTGTTTGGGAAAGCTGCTGTGAGAACAGCTCTGAAGAGACCTGCTTCTGGGAGCAGTGGCCACAGAAGTGGTGCTGTGCCCAAGCTCACTGCAGGCAGGGTGATGGTTGCCTCCTGCCTCTGCTGTGTGCAGGCAGCTTCCAGCCAGTAACAAAGCAGGTGCTGCTTTGAGGAACAGTCTGCAGTGAACTGATGGGGTAAAAATCAAGTAACTAAAGTAATCGTCCAAGTACTATCAGATGTGAATGATTTTAAGACATTACCCAAATGTGATTGTTCACATTGCAAAGTCCTGGGTGTCACCACAGCAAAGAACAATGACATACATCAGGTCTCCTTGGAGGAAGGACAACAGATGGGAGTTTATCATAGCATGACATTTTCAAATGTGCCTATGTTATTTCAGAGACTAATGTAAGAAAATTCTGGCTCCAGTTACTCTGTATTTCCAGAGATCATCATTTAAGCTCAGTTTAGCAGGTTTCACATTCTGTTTCTACAGGATTTAACCAGTATTATTCAGCAACTCTTCTGAATGGAAATACCCCTTTAAAAGATTTGAAGATTTGCTTGTTTATAGGGAAACAATTCTCCTATTGCAAAATTCTACATATTGAGTAAATCACATTGTTTGGTGATTCATTTTGCAATTTGTCTGCATAACAGATACAAAAGACTTCCAGCTGAAAACACACCTGGAGCTTCTCCTCTGCAACCCACAGTGGGTGGCAGCAGAGGCCTGGCAGACAGGGCAGGAGCAGACTGAGTCACTGAGATGTTTATCTAGACAAGCAGATGTTTCAAAGGGTGACTTCTCATGTTGTTTTGTCCCGTTTAAAAGGGGGAAAAAAATTTCTTGTAACTAAAACAAAAGAGGCAAAACTGGTTGAGAAATAAATTCTTGTTCAGCATTCTGTTCAAAAGTTTTCATGTACTCTTAGCAATATGCATAACAGACTGATTTGTTTGATGCTAAGCATGAGTAGAGCTTGTAGAGGCTTGAAAGACATTGCACCTTCTATGTAATGGCAAGTATTTGCCTTTAAGCTACTTGCTGTTTGATGCAGCTTGCAAGGTATTCAGTCTTGAGAAGAAATGTTAGAGATGTCTATGATAGAAGTTGTGTCAGTGGGGACAAATCGTCAGCAGTAGTCAGAGATCAGGCGGCTACTATCAGATGTTACAGAATTATACTCAGGTCCTTACAGCACCGTATAGAGATTTTAATGACAGCCATTCCCAAGGCACCCCTAACTCAGAACACCTGTCAGAGGGAAACCTTAATTGAAGTCAATATCCATCAAAGACAAAGTCTTTAAAATTCAACTTAGAGGTGCTAAAAAATAAGAGGTAACTGTGGTCTTATAAGTGCTTTCATGCTCTAAAGGTTTTATCCATTCAAACATTTTACTCCATCCCAAAAAATACGTGGATTCCCCCATCTTGTGGGAAGCACAGTGGCAACCTTCTGCATTCTCACAAAGGAGGAGTTAAAAGCACAGTGATTTCCTTCTAATTCATCTTCCAACACAGGGACCCAACAGGCTGCTTTGGTGTAAGCACTGACAGTATTCAGATCCCTGTATAAAAAACAGACCTCAAAAACACGTAGTTGCCCAAAACGTCTCTCCTGTGCTCAAAACGTGGTGGCTCACCTAGGACTAGGCAGTCACAAAGAAAAACTGGTGGCTCAGTGGGCCACAGGCAGGTCAATCCAGCTCTAAACAAGCCTTTATATGAGACTCAAGTTTATCAACATTTTGATACATATTTTAGTGACTCATTTCCATATAATTTGCATGCTCATTTTTCCAGAATTTTCCATGTAATTTTGTTTTATTTTTGTGGATTAAAAGTTTCTAAAATCATATGAAAAAGTAAATTTTCCATCCCAAAATAAAGAAATCTCTCATTGTAACTCCTCCTTACTGGTGTGCACAATTAAAATCATCACTACAGAACTCATACTATATAAACACTAGAAATATTAGTAGAAATAAAAAGCATTAACTATCAAGCATTAACAGGAATCCAAAGAGGAATATTAAGTTTTCATAAAAAATACTTTTTTAAGTAAAAATCCATCAGAATACATTGTAACTTGCACAGATTTGGATCAACTAAATCCACTAGAGGAAGAAAGGACAAAAGAAATGCAATCTGATTTGACTAAACTTCTGTCTTTTAATGCAGATGCCTGGTTTACTCTAGTAGATTCATTCTTATCCCAGGATTGAGCACATCTTATTCTTATAAGTGTATAAAAATAATCAACTCATCGGGGAAAAAAAAAAAGGAACATAATTTCCTTGAAATTCTGTAGGGCAGCTGTCAGTACCCATGTATCTGGTGAACACAGTTTTAATTCAAATTGTGCATTTAGAGATGACTTTCTGGAAATCATGCTGTCACTGTAACTGAAGGGAAAAGGAGGTTTAAAATTATTTTTATTCTGACTGTTCCTCTAGATTTTGGTATCACAAGTCACAGTAGGAGTTTAACTCATTTATAAATGTAAAAGTTTTGAAGATTGAGTTGCTGGGTTTTTGGGTTTTTTTGTTTGGTTTTTTTCCCCCTCGCTTTCTCCTCCTTAGACTCTCATATTAAAGGTTTTGTTGTGAAATGAATAAAAAGCAACTTCCAGTCTGTTCCTTTACTATTTAGGACAGATGTGCTGCCAAAGTCCAGCATACTTTTTTAACTGCTTACACATGTACTCCAGATGAGTTTATTGGTGAAACCTAGGTTTTAATCTTGGTCATGTGGCTATAAACTAAAAATACAAAATAAAATGACAGCTTCCTCCTACACTTGCTTGTTAAATTAATCTACTAACTAACTATTTTTCTTTCTTACCTCTCTGTTTAAATTTGTCCACATAGGCTAAAAGTCCAAAGCTAATGGAGATAAAGAAATATTAGGGAGGGGTTTCAGTTAAAAGTCAGTCAAATTGGATGGGAGATCAACTGATGACAAACAAGTTACAAATGGATTTTTTGAATATATATATATATTATTAGGCTGTCTTACAACTGAAGGATCATTGTCATTTGACAGTGTAAGAGATCTCAGACTCTGGTCTTTCTGGAGTTGCTGCAACCTTGCAAACTCTGTGCTCAATAAAAGAGGGGTAAAGTTTTTAAAAACTAAACAATGGCTAAAATTTATTCACAGTGCTGTTCCATTTACTTGTCTGAAGTCAGCCTAGTTATGAATTGCAACCATATACTTCACCCAGAGGATTTACTGAGTGAAACTGAACAGGTGGCTTCAAAAGAGGTCATTTAAGACAGGAAAGACCACACGGTATTGGAAACTCAGACATGGTCTCCTCAGCCTACTGTTTGCACATACCTGGTAACACAGAAATATCTCCTTGAAGTTAGCTCTGAGAGTTCAGTCAAAACAGCAATTGTGATTAATCCTCTGAACAATTTATGTTGGAATAGTGAATTCTATTCTACTTGAAGATTTTCACCAGTGTCCTTCAGACACATAGACCTGAGTTGAAACGGAAGGGATTGTTTAAATTCTGTGAGAAGTGCTGGCAGGAATTCACGTGTGATCATCCCGGATTTATGAAAGATGATGGATCCATGATGTGCTGTGATTTTTTAAGACATGGTTCAGAAAAGCTGCTAGAGGCTGATTTCATCTCTCCAATACCTTGTACTCTGAATAGCTTCATCTAAATTTAAAACAAATCCCATCCTTTTCATTGTCTTCAAGAACTCACAAGTCACAGAAACAATGAAAAGAAACTCAGAAAGAATGACAGAGGATTTTCATGAGGGTGGCAAGAGAACAAGGCACAGACTCTCCCATCCTGAGGGAACATCTGATTCCTGTGTTGACCCCATGAAAAATGAGTATATGCAGAATTTTGGGGAACCGGAAACACAAGTTACACCACAAAAAAGTACAGAGTGACAGAATAAATATTGGAGTTTTATTCTTCAGGAACAGTTACATGTGACTATTGAAATGTCAGCTACTTTTCCAGCTTTTAACCATATATGACATTTAAGTTAAAATAAATTATATTGATGTCTTTAGAATGAAGTCGCTATTAAACTTTAATGAAAGGCTCAAAATTTACCAGCAGAATGTATTTTTTTAATGGGTCACCCACATCAAAGATGCCATGTCTCATCACAGAGATAATATTTTAAAAATAGCTTCCTGGATTCACATCCTTACAACAGATGATTCAGGAGGGAAGAAAATTATAGAGTTCAGTGTTGACAAGGGCAGAGCACTTATCTTTCTTGCACTAATACTGCTGTTTGAAGAACAGGTTAAATTGTGGACGAGGACTGAGAAACAAGCTAGTCAGAAGAAAGAGAAAGCTTATTCCAAAAGAGTCCATGTTTTAGATGTGTCAAAATCAAATGACTAATTAAGTCAATAATTCAAATTAGAACCGGCTGGTAGTTTAACATTCCTCAGACCCTTATTCAGCAAAGGTTTTGAGTGTTTGCCTGGTTTGAGTTCCACCAAAGTCAATTAAAAATCAAAGAACAGTTCAGAATGTTTGAAACCTGAGAATAATTTTCCCTATTTTTTTGAAGATTTCTGAGGCTTTGGTCTGGTGTTAGCTAACTCAGTCCTCTGCAAAAGTTTTGTACAACAAGATCAAACTACAGCTACATTTGGTATAGCCTATGTATAAGCACAGCAGCGCAAAACATAGGGTAAGGGTTTGACTCTGTGAATCATCTTGCTCAAATCTTGGTGACCAGAGCCACCAGGTCAAGAAATTCAGGTGCAAGAAATCCTTTCTGTGGAGACCCAGTCACTGGAAAAGTTTCTTACTTATCCATTTATGAACCAACATTTCCCTTTTAGAGACCTCATTTCCCTTTTAAAATTTCTATATTCTCTCAGCTAATACAATTGTTTCAGATTATGCAGTTTATTTTGTTTCTATGACAACCTGAGGATGAGAGTTGCAGCAATTAATTACACATCCTGGAGCAGGATCTTAAACTTCTAGCACTGCCCAAGCTGGCCACATTACCATCAGTTCAGATCCCCTTTTTCCACATCAGAACCATGACCTTCTTCATTGCAGAGACACCCTAAGCCCAGGAAGAGGAGAAGGCAAGTAGTTCTACAAAACTACCCTCCAAAAGTCGTAATATTAGTGTACAGTAGAAATTCTCAAACAGAGCCCTTCATGAAAGCTTTCAAGTAAGTCACGAACTCTTTTCCCTAAATAGTTGCCAAAGACAAAATGCAAGACAGTCACAGAAAAACTAAAGTAGTTTCTTTCACTAGCAATAAAGTCTAGAAACTTCAGCAGAAACTTAAAAGCTCTCATACTACTATAGAATAATAATTGGAATTCCCTTCTGCTCTCTCAGACCAGGTAAAGTCCATTGCTTTGATGACCTCTTCAGGTTTTATTTTGGACTTCAGACTCATGAAGAAGGATTTGTGGTGATTTTCTGACACTGCTATCCTGTCAGAAATTTAGATATATCTTCTTGTTATCTGAAGTAGTTTGGACATATCCTTTGGAATGTAGCCATGTGTGTACTGGAAAGGGTTTACTGCTGCTATTTTTGAGATACTTTGTATTTGCCGCAAAGTTGCTTTTCTGTTATATTCATTCCCTAGCTGCATTCCAAATAAATGGTTATTAATGAGTCTTTTTGATGCACATAGGTTGCCATCCTCTCATGGTATGAGATAGTGGATGTAGCTTGCTGAACATTGTATTATATATTTGGGAAATAAATCACATTCCAAGTTCCTTAGCATATATTTCACACTGAGGAATGTGTGTCTTATATCTTCTTTTACAAACTTAGGCAAGATCTGCAAGTATTTTTAGCAAAAGGGGAAAAGCCTTTGGAAGAGGTAAAAATCCTTCTTGGCCCATTTGTATGAATTGTCTGAGCGACAATCTGAAACCCAGCAAATTACTTGCTTTTTCATGAGAGTGAGCTCCTTAGAAGCGTATTCTATTCTGAGACCAGTGAGCAGGAAAGAAAATAACCTTGCAGTATCCTTTAAGCCTTATCCAAACAAGAGTCAGGATTTTTTTAAAGTGACTAATGACTGTAGGTGCCTTCAGACTCCATAAAGAGGTCTGATTTCTAGGGCTTAAGGTGTTGCCTGAAAATAGCAGCCTTGCTGGGTGCCTCATGTTAGCCAATCTAGTACAGAGGCACCACAACTCACCAGACTTCTCCCTTACATCAACTGCAACCTACTGATGATACTGAGTGTGAAACAATCTACAACCTTCCTGCTTCAGAGACTCCTCCATATTTCCTCTCCTACACAAGACTGAAATATCTGTCCTGATTGTTTAAATCAAAATTGAGTAATTCAATTTGTCAGACAAAGAAATTTTGGAGACTCTCATGACTGAGATGTTCTCTACTTGCAAAGCCCAGATGGGAAGAGAAGAAAATTAGGCTTTGCCCCTTTAGATGTCAAAGATAACCTTCAAGTTGTAAAACAATCAACTCACATGTTATAGAGACCTCAAGCAGACAGACTAAAGCAAAAACAACCAAGGTGCTAATTTCAGCAATTGATCTCCAGGCCAGGGTCCACTTCAAAGGATACTCGTGATCATGTAAGTGTTAACATTTCCAAACAAGTAGTAAAAAAAGAAATATCCTGTATTGGCTTAAGTGACTTTTTTAATGGAGTGTAATTCATTCTGACTGATATACCAGGGAACATATGTTAAAAATCAGACTCTGCAGCAGATGAACAGTTAAAATTAAAATAACGAAAGTCTATCCTCTAGGGTAAAAATGAATATGCCTTTACCAATGATACAAAACAGCAGCGCAGCATTTAGGAGAAAACTTCACTGTACTTTGAAAGGCACCCCAGACCACCTCCAAGAAGGAATCATTGCTCATTAAGATTTCACTACCACTGTGCTCATCCCCTTGTGCCTTAGAGTTCTGTTCATAACCATTACACTGTAGATGGCTTAGGACAGCACTGGGAATGGATAATTACACTGAAGATATTTCCAGGGGAGGACAGGGAATGAGAGACATTGCAACTGGAAACATCTACAGTATAAAAATTCATGTACCTTGGCCAGCATAGCCTGGTCTCCTGCTTTCTCTTTAACTGTAGAATAAGGATACCATGTGTTGTAACTAAAATAAAGGGAAATACAACCAAGTCTGCAGTAGACCAGAGTCTGTCTGTCCCAAGTGGTGTTGTAGCTTTAAAGATAGCCAATATGTCTGAATTAACCACTCATATTCTGATTATCTACATAGTTTATTTCACTTCTCATGGACATGTGTACCTGACATGAGAAAGGACAGAGAAAGTAGCCTAGGAAGATAGCAAGAATGCTATCCAGTTGTAGGTCAGCATTTGTCCACCATTTTTAGCCAGTCTGCTTTTCTGCAGCTGAGCCTTTCATGCTGGAGAGTCTGTGCAGTCAGACCAGGGAACAGACACTGGGCTGTGCTCCTGCCAAACCCCACTGGTAAAGGCATGTTCACACCAGCCTGGGAGGAGGCCAGTTCTGTGGCCTCAGACCCAGTGACTACTCATCACTCAAAACCCTTGCCTTGAGCCAGGTCATATTTTCAGGCACCTCAGAAAGTTATCACCTCCCAGGGAACCTGAAGTCTTCCAGGCCTGTGTGGAGTATTTAAGCTCTCTGCTCAACTGCAATGTTAATCGTAAGGTGCTTCTGTGCAGTAGCAAACCACAGGCTCACTTGCAAGACAGCTCAGCTGCCTAAGTTATGTTCCAGCTGTCCAACCCAGCTGTGGGTTCCCAGCTAAAACAAAATAACTGCCCTATGAGCACCCAGTTAACTTCAGAAGAAAGTGGAACAATTTCAAATGAACAGGCAACTGAACTGACCCTGTTCTGCTTCTGCTTAGCTGTGTTTTTCTGATTGATAGTGCAAATTCTACATGACAGGTTCACCATGTAAAATTACTGCTGTCTCTATGTTGTTAAGATTGGTCTCAGAACTTCTTTCAGCTGCTAGCCCCAAACAAACATTTTGTAACATGGTAGTGTTCAGTCTGAGCTTTTCTTTCTATACCAGGATTATTGAATATTTCTTTTAAAGAATGTTAAGGCAGATAGGTAAGCCTTGGACTTCTGGACAAAAAATTTATTCCTTGGATGTGTGTTAAATTGCATCCCCAAACTGTTAGATATAATACTTCATTGCTGACTGTCATTGTCAGGTGACTGTCAGTTACAATATAGCTAGTCATCACAAGTTCTAATTTGGTCCAGTCCCAGGGAGGATAAAAAGACCACAAAATTAATAATCCACTGGTACCATCACAAACAGCCACAGATGAAAGCTTTTTGCAGACTGCCCATAAAGGTTTTGTATGACTCCAGTGGCCAAAAAAATCTGCACATTTGGAGATCCTGGAAGGAAATTATGCCTGATTGCCACGAGAGGTTTTCCATGTGAACCTGGTTCCCACAGCACTCTTAGATGCAATGTCATGTCTGCAGGGAAGTCTCTTCCCTTGGCACTTCCTCTAGATTCAATGACAATACAAACTGCCACGTATCCTCCTTGTAACAACTTAAGAACTTCAGTTCCCTAATATAAAAATAGTGTTGGCATCTGTGTGAGTATCAGCTTGATGTTGGTAGTCAGATCTCTACTCACCCACTTGTGAAGAGCCCTGCCTCACACATTTACTCTCATACAGCTTGTGCTCCATAAAACATTAAGAGAGAAGAAGGGAATTTCTCTTGCCCATCTTTGAGCTGCACTGATCAGTTGTATAAAGACCTCAGACTGTAATGAACATTCATTTCAAATTATGTTCAATCCTGCTGCTCTGTAGCACAAAGAAACAACTGCCCCTCACACACAGGCAAGATGTGCTTTGTATGGGGGCTTTGCACACCAGGGGAGCAGAGCCCTTGCTGGCAGGATGCTGGTGTCACCCAGCAGACAAGAGCTAAATGCCTTCCTACACAACCTTTCATTCACCAAGAGCCAGCAAAAGAATTACAGAATCACAGAATGTTCTGAGCTGGAAGGGACCTACAATGATCATGAAGTGAGAACCTTTGTTTCCTTTCATGGGAATCCCACAAGTATGGGATCAATGCACAAGGAAGATGAATTAAGGCCATGACAATTGTGTAATGAAAAATACGGACATAAAAGTCAGAGCAGACTTGAGAGAAAACACGTCCACCTAATAGTAGAGTCTATTAGGCTTTCCTCAGTCTGGCCATGCCCTCACTATTTTAACAACACAGAATTAAACCTGGCTATGTTAAAAATATTCAGTTGAAAAATGTAAATGAGTCTATCTGAACTCAAGGTCCTTGTCCTTCTCCACTCTCATCTTCTTTTTCACTGTCATCGCCTCTCTTCTCCCTTCCTTCCTCCCTTCCCAGTCAGCATTTTTGAAGTTTATATCATACTCAACTTTGGCATTTCAGTAATGTGCTTGGAAGTTGCTCCTAGAGGCCAAACTTTATTATTCCATGTGAGTTATTTTTTGTTTCACTCTTGAACAGGCGTTTCTTGGAAGGGCAAGTACTCACAGAACCGTAGCACACGGCAATCATGTCAATATTAATATTCACACAGCACTGAAGATTACAAGATAATTAGAAGCTATATAACCATGTAACTCAGTTTATAAAGAGTATGACAGTTATAGGACCAAATTTTGTCTTGCTTCCAGGCCTGACTCCTTGGAATCTCTTTTTTCCCCTTTGTTTATGAGGAATTAATCATTTGGAACCTGATCCAAAAAGCTCTAGAGTCAATGCAAGTCTCCCATTGACTGCAGCAGATTTTGGTCTTTGATTAAGTAAACTCTCTCGAGTCCTTGGCAGTTCAGACCTCAAGAACATTACAGGCCTCCTGGTACCCCATCCCTCAGCAGCATCAAAGCGAGTTGTCAGAAAACTTCCACACGAGATTCACTCTTGGAACAGATGAGAGGGTCGGCAAAGCCTTTCATTTGGAAAGAGGACATGCATGTCCTCAAGCACGTTAGATCATGTACTGCCAGAGCCTCATTAGACTACAATGTCCAAAGGCCTGCTGCCTGGCTCTGCTCCCACCTGGTGACACCAGGCCAGGTCCAGGCAGACAGAGACACTCACATCTCCCCCAAGGAGCAGAGGGTCTGTCGGGCTGTGCCCTAAGCAACTCTCCACAAAAGGAACACGGAGCGGGAGCTGTGCTGCAAGGCTTGGCAGGCACAGCATCAGGAAAGAGTGTTTCCAGCTTCCCCCTCTCCTCCCCAGCCTCCACTTTTGATCAGACTTTGTTTTTGTGGTGGTAGCATCTATTTCTCTTTCTGGCTTGCACACAGTTATGGAGTCAAACAAACAAATTACCCATCTGAATACAGCCCTTGGTGAATTTAGAACCTATTGCTTTAGGGGAGCATGCAATCTCTGTTTTTACAGATCTACTGTTTTAACAGTTTTCCTTCTAGCTGTAGAGGGGCAGCAAACATAGTAATAAAGAGATGCTAATGGACAGGTTTTCTCCCACATGTTGTAGGAGCCCTTGACAGAACTCAATTGTCAACAGACTACAAACCCTACTGAAAAAACGGATGTGTTTTAGAAAACTGACTGGTGAATAGCAAACAGGTAGTTAATACTGGGCTTTTCTTTTCCTCTTAGAAACTGTAGAAAGTCAGTCCTTAGTTAATTATATTCACAGGGAGGCATTTCAGAGATGTTCACAGAGCAAATGCATCACTCTGCTTGAACAATGAGACCTAAAATAACATTTAATGGCACTCACCCTAAATCAAAAGAACCTGCCTGGAATACCTTTTTACTGTACTTTCTGTGCTCACATGTTCAGTAAATCCCAGAAATGTTACAGTGACTCTTTTGAAGTGAAAGTGTTCCTCAGGTAATACATGTGCTTTAGGTGTTTATTATTACAGTATGTTCTGAAGCTGTCTCCACCCCATGTTTCTGAAGACTGGATTGAAACAGATCTTATTTAAAGCTAACAATCACAATATTGCATGGTATCCAAAAGAAATCGATTCCTAAGGTGAATTTTAAGTAGTCCACCTTTCACAATGATTCAGTAATGTCTTAATTCTTCCTCTGCCCATACACACTCTGTGCCCTGGGGCAGGGCTTTCACAATACTACCATGCCCCAGCAGCTTATTCCCCACACCCTGTGTTGCTCCTCTCTGATCATTTGCATATCCTCCAGAACAAGCTGGCTCATGTTTTGGGCAAAATTTCTTCAGTAATTAATGTTTGACCTCCAAATAGTTTGTGAAGCAATTTGAATTACATGTATAAATAGATAATCTAAAAGCTTGTATTTAGTGTTAAAATACAAATGGTGAAGACTTTGTCCTATCCACTTAAACAACTTTGTATGTATCCCTTGAAGGATGAATTCCAAAACATTGCCAGTGACTAGAATCTAATATGTGCTTTTTGCAGTCATTTTAAAAGTCAATGTATCATTCATTTTCCCAAATAGCAGTCCTCCACTGACCCCTGAAACTAAATACACAAAGCAGACTGAACTGAATTTTGGATGATACTGAATGAAGTTAAAGAAAATGGTTTGCTGTTATGAATTTCTGCTGCTTTTTTGAATTTTTATTTGCATGGAAATGGTCCAGATTCAATTTAATAATTACTGACTGTTCAACTCAAAGGGAAGAAGTGATGTGAATTACCTCCATGCTCCCACTAATGCCTTTTGCCTGTGTCATGAAGTAAAAGTGAGGGACAAGAGATGGCCATGGAATGCAAGCTCTCTGATGCTTACCCAGCAGTGCTGGAGCTGCAGAAACAGTGGCAGCCAGAGCTTTGAAGAAGCACTAGTTGAACTTCACATACATAAATTCAACACTGTAGCGAATTTTCTCTAGAGCATCTGTAGTCACATGTTCATGTGAACAGCAGTATGTCTACATTTAACAAGAAAAGTGGATAAAATTCTATTCTAAATCTAAAAATTAGGATTCAACTTTTCAAATAGATGCTCTGCATTCTTCTAAAAACTGTACTGCCATAGATATCCAGTGGGGCACAGCATGTTACCAGGTCATTTCTACAGACTTTTCTAAATCAGTAATTGAAGTCAGTCAATGCCAACAGCCATAGAGAAAACTCTTACTTCAACTGAGAAGAGAGAGATTTTGTGCTCAAACCTCACAGCAGAGGACAAGAGGGTGCCATTGCTTGCATTTAGGAAAGGAGTCATGACTTTACACCACATAAATCAGTCCCAGATCCTGAGTGAGGCATCAGGACATATAGCAAAGAATATCAGAATTAGACCTGGGCAAAGAGGTATCAATGGCTATTTTCACCAAATAGTCAAAAAGTTATAAAAATACATCTCCCAGAATACACATTAAAGCAATGAGTCAAGCAAGTTGTTTCTTTATCTTGATTTCTTATGTATATTAATATATATTTGGCACTAACAGTAAAATAATTTCATTTGACTGTGGATTTGGAAAGTAGATTAAAAAAAAAGCCATATACACTCTTTCAGATGATTTTCATAATATTCAATGCCTATGTCTCATGGCACCAGACAGGAGGATCCAATGCCTCATCTCAAGGATGTTGCAGCAAATTTTCCAGTGTGATTGCATGAGGGCTCTGTCCTTTCATGTTCAAGACTGTCAGAGAATCACTTGAGACCCAGGTATGAAAAGAAAGCTTTCTGTTTATATCAGTTCTCAAACTGGTACAACACTATTTTTTCTATCGCATTGTCCCTTATCTTACTCAGCCTTGTACTTTCAGATGTCCATTCATAAATCAATTGAAAATTAATTCTCTCCAAATGCAGCCTGTCATTTCTGAAAAATCTCACCATAGAGTTTGTCTGACATAAAAAAGATTCACTCCTAATTTAAGTAAAAGTGAATGCTACAGCATCTTTTGAGGGTTAAATTTCGTGTGGCCAAGTGTGTCATAACCTTTGTTTCTCCATGTGGTTGATTATCCCCATGCCTAATCTCAGTCACGAGCCAGATCACTGAGCTTGGGCATGGATTTAGAACAAGTGCATTTATTACTATAGAAGTTGGCAGGAAATTCAAAGGCACGGAGAGTGAAAACCGTGAGCCACAGAAACATAGACACTGCCAGCTCTCACACCAAAGGAAAGCACTAAGGCCAAAGCTCCCATGTAAGCAATGTCAGACTCATGGAGCAATGTCAGACACATATCAGTAAGCTGGCTCTGCCTGGAGGTGAAAGAAAGACAAGGAAAGAAATCATCAAGAGGGAGCTGATCCCTTCAATGAGGACTGAGCTGGCCCTGAAGAGTTCTCTCCAAGCTGTAGATGCAAAAGACAGAAAAACCCTGACAAGGTTTTTGGGGCAATGACAAGTCAGCTGAAACCCAAAAGATCCTGTTAGATATGAGCATGCTGTGATTAGATTAAGTGTTCTCTTTCTGCAATTTCTTCATTTACCTCTTTTATAAACATTTGTATCTGTGTTGCCTATATTGGATGCTGTAAGTATGTCCCCAAAACTCTCCTTTAATTTAAACCAGAGGTAACTGGGTAAGATCAAAGTATTTTTCATCAAGACTGGTGAATTTAAAAACATGAGTACTAAGAAACTGTATCATTTACCCAGCTCCCCAACATTCTTCAAGAGAGTCAAAGGGTAAAGAAACATCGGCTGACTGAAGACTTGGCCCTGCTAGGAAGGAGAAACAATCCTGTGAACATAGCCTCTCCTGGCACACAGTGAGGTGGTGGGAAGCAGTCCTGAGCACAGGGAGATTTTTCTAAAGGAAAAGCATTTTTATTTTCCATGATTGCACGTGGCAGACAGCATTAGAGAGTTTGGCAGACCTACCACTCTCAGAAGTCACACAACTCTCTTTATTTGGAAAACCAACCCTGGAAAATCTAAGTGCAGCTGAATAAAACCTGGGAAGGTTCTGAGTGTGCAAAACCTGTTGTTTCACAGTTGAACCTCAAAACCAAGCCACTGTTGTGTTAGAGTGGCATACCTCTTTCAGTATCATGTTTTTTCTCTTAAGGTTTTCAAAGAGGCCTTTAAAGTTAAAAAAAAAAAATCTCTTTTTACAGTTGCATTTAATCTGTATGTTGGATTCATGTGGACAGGTCCCCTGTTTTAGAAAAAGCAAAATTCCTTGACCACAGAGTTAGGTTTTGGGGTGTATTTAAGTCAGCATGCTCCATTTAAAGTAGGATTCACAAGATACTATCACAATGCAAACAAATTTCATTGTTATTTATAATCTTCTTTTCACTTAAGAACCAGTGGAGAATGAGGCTTGTGCCAGGTGCCACAGAAAGAGAACAGCAGAAGTAGCTTATGGAATAAACAGAGACCTAGAGGTGGGAAACACACGAGCCCTTGGAAGCACAATGAACACAAGACAGTAGCTCCTGGGAATTGGAGTGGGGGATTGGCCAAAAGGTTTAGGCAATGAAAGGAAAAAAAGTGCTGTAAAATAAGGTAGGCAAAGAGATAAGAGTGGAGTTACATAGAGTTGAAGAAGCTGAACAAAAGGGAATGGGAGGATGGACACAAGCAGGCAGGCAGTGTGGCTAGCTGGAGCCCAAGAAAACCTCTGTGGAGCCTCTGAATGCCAGAAGTCCTGGGCTGTAGCTGGCTGCAGTCTCTGGCCAGTTCCTCTGCAGACTTCCCTGTGGGCCACAGAGTGGAGCGGGGAGGATGAGGCACCTGGGCAGGGCTCTCCCCTGCACACGTCTGGGTTCAGAAGGTTGCTGGCAAGCTCCACCTCTACCCTTCCCCTCCGTGCAGCAGGCCCAGTTTTGGCTGCCTTCACAGCTGCAGCTGTTCCTACCAGCTGGAATCAACCGTCCTGGCCCTATTCCAGCTCAAAAGCAATTACATTCTCGCAAGTGGATATTGCAACTTCCTGTCCTAAACAATCATGTACTATTCCTCTGCACTTTTAACCAGCTGCTGCCTTGTACTCAGAGATGGCTGCAGGCACAAGGGGTAGGGCCCTGGAAGAAAGGTGGTGGTATATCAAGAGGAGATCATTCCTGTGTAGGTTCACCTGCAGCTTAGAAAGGTCAGGGAGTGCTTCCTGACAGCTCTGAATGTCTGTATATAGTGCTCAGTGTTTCAGCAACATATGAGTGATGAAGAATAATATTGCCTGGGCTAGACACTGCAGCAGGACAGTGCTTTTTCTTGGCCCAAATCTTCCAGGAGAAATCTTCCTCTATGCCTGAACTTCAAAAAACAAGGCATCTCTAAGAGCTTTGGCAAGAACTCCCTTGCCTTTGTCAAGCATTTAAAACCAGAGCCTGGCACATAACACCTGGAAAAGTGTTTTGTAAATTATCTTAGTGCAAAATTTGCTGAAGGCATCCAAATGGTAAGTGGGACTATTGGTCCCAAACTAACATACCTACTTACCTGCAGCTGGTCTTCTAGAACTGTTCCACTCAATCTCCAGCTTCTATATTGTGTACATGTAAGAAGAGGAGGTATATATATTTATATGCCAGAGGAGAACCAGATTCTGCCCAGGCATATTGTTCCCTTCTAACTTTGCTACATGAGTGTTGCGGTGTGCTATGGCCAGTTTCGGTTTATCTCATGGCCAGGCTCTGCTATCTCCCCCCTCCCCCCTCAGTATTTGGTTTCCCCCCCTGGAGGGCTCTGTATTTCGCAATCCTATACAAAGCCCGCCAAATTCAAACCCCTCACTCCTACCTCATAGGATGTTTGTATCCTCCCCCGCCCCCTCGTGTTGGTATATACATAACTGTAACATGCAGTGCCAGTGCTTCTCTGGCACAATCCTGGTACCCAAATAAAACATCTGAGGAGCCCCTCTGCTTGTCTCTCCTTCCTTGGTGTGCCTGTAACATCAGTGGATTAGGTGAAACCCTGCTGGACCTTCACCAGCCCTCCTGTGCCTGGAGCAGCCCAGCCAGCCCTGGAACTCCGAGCTGACGCCCGGTGCCCCCGCCGGAGGCATTGCGGCACATGAGCAGCATGGATCTGAAGTGATCATAAGACTTTTCATTTCTGTAAATTTTCTACATCTGAGCTTTCCAGAGGCATGAATTAGTCAAGGTATCCACCCCTATAAGGAAGGTGTTCACACATTCATTAACGTAAGCACAGCACAGAGTAGCACAGAGTGAGGCAAAGTACGTAAAAGGCTGTAAGCATGCTGTAAAAGGTCAGAAGGATTTTGGGGATAGAAATTCCCACTCAGACAGGCACCATCTCTTGCAACAATCAGCAGTTAGGACAGTTAAACCCCGTATTTCATCTAAGCATAATTGACTACACACTTGGGGAGAGAGAGCTTTTAAACATTGCTGATTCTTACCTCCTTAGTTCCTAGCCTAAACCTCACTGTCTGTAATTCATGGCCCAGTTGATGTGCCTGTGAATTTCTTGTACCCCCATGTCAATGAGACAAAACAAGTCAGTCACAACTGCAGTGAAAATCTGCACAGGGGTCCTACTGTAGGTCCATCACAGCCTAGGGAAATACCCCATCACTTTACCATCATTCTTCTGTCAGGCACTGCTTGCAAGATACTGCTGAGCACTAGGACATTTCATGTTAACAAACAATGTGTTTGGTCCTGGTGGAAATACCAAATATTCTATTAAAAGAACAGTCCCTTAACATGACTAAAAAAGCCTGATAGATATTTTCTGAAATTCTGAAATTGCAGTTAATATTATTTCCCATGGACTTTAATAGACCAATATTAAGTGATGCACTGACAAAAAAGCATTTTGGAAAAAAAAAACTTAAACTAACAGTCACATGGTCTTTCCACGTAGTGTTTTAGATTTGTGATAGGCTCTGTCTTGGCTGACAGCCAAGCGGTCCTAAATATAGTGTAAAACCAAATGTTTAAGTGTAAGTCTGAACAGACAAGGCGTTTTGGTTGGTTTTGTATTTAGTTTTTCTTTTTTTTTTTTAACATATTTCTTTCAAGTGCTACAAAGGTGGCTCCAGATGCAGCAATTGACAAATTTCTCCTCCAAAGGAAGTATTATATGCTCTGGATTCCCAAGGTAATGCTACAGGAGAGCAAGTACTAAAGTATTATGACATATGGATTTGAGTGCCATAATTTATAAAAATGTCTCAAAGTGTTGTACAGTACAGAAAAGCACACAGATAAATCATAGAAACATATATACTAGGTATGGTATATTTTCAGCATGTGCTGTCTGCCAGTTTGTAACACATACACCTGCACAAGGGAGTTCTAGAAAGCAGTACATTCAACATTATTTATTACCTATTGTATCACAAAGCTGTCTTTATCTGCATGTATCACTTGAATACTCTGCTTTGCACAACTGTACTCTGTTACCCACAGTTATCTCTCCTGTATGACATTACCTGAGCAAGGCAACTAGAGTGAGAAAGAAGCAGGGCCACTGAAAAAAAATATTAACCAGGATGTCTTGCTGAATTTCCACAACATCCTGATCTCACAAGGGATTCTGATTTTTCATGTTTTAATTTTGTCTCATAAAACTGCTTTGTCCAGTTTTTCCCTCTGCTAGCTTTGTGCTGCATGATCTCCAGCCTGTTTCACAAATGGGAACACCTCACTTGTCCCTTCAATAAGCCATTTTTGTTCTTTCTGCAGCTCTGTGCCCAGGCTCCAAACTGACAACAGAACCAGAAGACAAACTTACCTCACAAAAAGAAAACACTTCCTTGCACTAGTGAGTTGAAGAGTGGATCTCCAAGGGTCTGCAATAACCAAAGTCAAACAGATCTCCAATCCTCAGCCAGGGCTGAGGAAATACTGACATGTAAAGACTGCTTATAATGGATCCAGGAAATTCAGCATCAACTCCACAATTATCACTGAAATGTCTTTGGGGTTTTTTACTTTAATTAGAAAGCTTTGGCTTTTTTTAAACTTTAAGTACTGAGAAAATTAAAATGAACCAAAGAGAATGTTCTTCAATTCCGTTTATCACTGACTTCACACTCTGACACCACTTCCAACACTTGATAGTATTACCACCCTGATTTTGTATCTCCTCCCAGTCCTCCTCCCAATCTGCTTTCCCACATAAATCATCCTGGTCTCTTTCCTATCACTCAAATAACACGTTTTCCTATGGTCATCTCATGCTTATCTTTTTCTTGTCTAATTAAAGTTTTCTCAGAGTTTGGAGTGTGATCTAGTCTAACCTTTTTAGTTTTCCAAGTCCTGTTAATCAAAGAAAAATAATTACATGTTACCACAAAAATCAAGACAATTGCCATGGTCATGAAAGGAATTTCTCGCTTTCTTACTATCACCTACACCTTCCTGTCCCTTGTTCTCCATAGCAATGGTCACACTACTGAAATGCTTTGGATTTATTTTTGTGCTGACACATCTCTTGCACTCAGTTATTGGATGCTCTGTTCTCTTGGGAATTTAGATTGTCTTTATTAATTGCCCATTAGTAACAACAGATCATGTTGATTAACAGTTTAAAGAAAACAAACAGACAGCTCCCATTAGTTTTTAAAGCTTCTTTTTGAGTGTCATATTCAAGTAGTTCCTCAGGGACTGCTTTTCAAAGTCTGGCCCATTTTGTTGATAAGAGTATGCTACAACATACCAAGCATCCAGGCGAGCAGAAAAGGATTTAGTGGGACTGTGAACCTGACTAGATAGGCAGATGTTCTCTTCCTGTCTACTCTTGCAGGACATCTTATTTTTTCCCCACAAAACCTGATGATCATAAAAGAAGGTTTAGGCTATGACTTTTTCCAGGGTTATGCAACTGTGTTAAATCTATTAAACAGCATCAAGGATCGCTATGCCTTACCATAAACCAGTAAATACTATACAAGAGGAAAAAGATATTTATAGCCATAGCTTTTACTTTGAGCTGTGAGGGTACAGTTTTCAGGTTTGAGGAGGAGAGGTTCTACTCCAGACTCATTATTTTTCTGTTATTTTATGTGTCAAATATAAATTCTGGATGATCCATTCCTGTTCCAAACCACCATAATGTACAGATTCGCTATCACCGCAGCCAAAAAACAGGAATGTTTTTTATTCACTAACACTTACAGAGTGATGTTGGGTGAATATCAGTTTTTGACCCAATATCTTTGATCAGGTACATGACAATGAAACTTCGCCATACACTGCTTTCTCCAGTAAAACCCCCTCTCTGCACTTCTTAATAACTTTGTTCTCAGAGCTGGCACATTCCTTTTTACCATTTCTAACCCTCCTAGATGTACCTATGGACACATGGGCTACGAGCACATGGTTTGCACACATGTTGTAACTTTTCTCTCTTCACCTACCAGACTTAGCATGGAAGAGGCTGATGGCATATGCAGTCCAAGACTAACACGTGGCCAGATGGAGGCTTTACAGGATAATGTCCCTGAACAGATCAAGGAACCTTCCACAGAGTCACAGAACAATTCAGGCTGGAAGGGACCTCTGGAGGTCACCTAGTCCACCCCACTGCTTCAAGAGAAGCGAGTGTCAAATGTAGATCAGATTTCTCAGGCCATTCCAGTCTCAAAATGAGCTGGTCTCTGCCAGAAACCCAATAGTGGCACTTCCCAGAAAAATAACAGTATATAGCGTCTTTCCAGTAAATCAGCTACAGAACAAATAGGTTTAATTACAGCCACTACACTTTTGCTGTTGGGTATTTCCACAAGAGAGACTAGCTCACTCAACATGCATCTTCCCCTACAAGAGAGAGGCAAGCAGCTCAATTGGATAGAAGTTATAGGCAATCAAGAGCTAAAAAGTTTGGTGCCCTAAAGGTACAGATTAGTCACATGTTACTCTCTCATGGCAAGATGCTCAAGTCACCTTTAGTCTGTCCCACCCCGGGACATACAACAAGCCTTTCTTCTCGGCAGTAAAATAGTCATTAGTTTCAAAGCTTGTCAGCATCAACTAAATAAACCCTGTAGCTTTTTTGCGTATATAGAATCAAAGCACAAGCCATTAGAAAGAAAATGTATTTTGCCATGTCTGCAGCATTGGAGGCCTCAGGTACAGATAAGTGCCATGTTGATACAGATGTGACTCCCTTGGGAATCCCTTGAGCCATTCTGGGGACTGGCAGTAGCATGTCTTCTACAAAACCTGGGAAGATTCCACAACTTTACTCCACTTCCGCTCACCTTCCTGCAAAAGAGAACCAACTTCAAACATCTTCCAATTACACAGCTTTTAAATTAGATAAGAAACAAAGAGGAATTATGCAGGAAAAAAGTAATATATATATAGGAAAGAGTAATATATTTAGAAAAGAGATCCAAAGTAATTTTGTTTTCTCACAAAGTCTTAATCTCTTTGGGCAGATGGGCTGGGGTTCTTTTCTATTATTGCTGTTGGACAGGAGAGAAGAAGATTTTGCATTTTCCAAAGAGGAGGAAAAATGCAAAATAGAAGTTGATTTACTTTTCAAGTTTCCAGCATTGAAGATTATAAAGACTTGTTCTTTCATTTCAAACAGCAGATTTCATCAAAGGAAAAAGAAACTACTAAAAAACATGTAGATATTTTTATGTCCAGTTTTCAAAAAACCCTTGGCAGTTATTTTTGTATGTGTGAAAATGGACCTGGAAGAAACTTAAAACAGGGTGATTACTTGAAAGAAGAGAAATGCCAGATCAAATACCACTTACATTTTTAATGCAGAAATTAAGATTTGTTCCCTTTAAATTCCCCTACTAGCATTATTCTTCTTAGTATCACAGTACACAGGGTTTAAGACAAAGCAGCACACAGTGTTCACTAAATCCATGCATAAAACTGAGACCATAGACACTTGCATCCTAATTCCACTTTTATTATTCTCAATAAAATGGAATCTTTGAAAACCATAGAGGATCAGTGATGTTAACAAATATATCTTCCAGCTGTTTTAATGACTGTATGACTAATGCACAGGTAAAGCAGTTAGAAAACTGAAAGCAGTTTAATTATATACAGACTAGCAATTGACAATACCACTCCAAACTCCTACTTATGCCAAAAAAGGCATCAAACACCACTGAGTCTCTGGGAGAAGCAAGGCAATCTGTGCAGCCTCCTGCAAGCAAGGCAGGAGTCTGTTCATTAATCTGACCCTCTATCTGAGAGACCGAGACCTTTTAGGGATATTACACAGTGACAGGGGCTGCAGCATTAGAAGGCCTGATATTCCCCCTCGGTCTCAAGGACATACAATCACCTCAAGAAAACTTTGTCATTCCCTGGTCACCCTGACCCCACAGATCTGCCCTTGCATAGCAGTTTTACACTAGGGCTTGGCTGAGCAAAGAGCAGATCTTCCTCCGGAGCGGAAGCTGGCAAGCGGGCAGGCAGGGAGGGCAGCTCAGGTGAGGCAAGGGACAGGAAGGGCAGAGGACAGCACAAAGCCAGGCCACTCCTGGCTACACAGGACAGCCCAAAGTGGAGGTCAAACAAGCATCCAGGGTACCATCAGCAGCTCATCAGTTTGATAACGTTGATTGCGCTTGTTATTTGGATCACACTACTCCAGTGGTATTGGTACATCAGCCACTGCAAAAAACTCCCCAAGCTGCATGGAGAATTTAGAACACAGCTCTCATGAACATTCAGTGAGGATGAGAGCTTCAAAGCGGTAGCTTTGAAGCTCTCGGCCAAAAGTATTCTTAGCCCTACTGTCATGCATGTCTCCAAAGAGACAAAAAAAGAAGGTGAGAGCATGTGAGACCGGCAGCGGACGTGGTTGAGGAAGTGAGAGACCAAGCAGAGCCTGATCTGGGAACCCTGCAGAGACGGATCATGTCCCTCAGGCTTTATGTTATCAACACTTGTTTGGAGGTAAAGAACAGGGCTTTTTCTTCTAGCAGAATGAGGGAGCCAGTCTGGAGCACCGGACTCCTGACACTGAGCTGCTTTCAGTAGCGTTCCTAGATCATTAAAATCAGCTCTGATATCTCTACCTGACCCTGTGGACACAGACATCAGAAGAAACAAGGCAGAGAAAATAGTACAACAAAGAGACAAAGGGAAGAGAGGTTTGCAGGAGCTGAATGTACAAATATTTCAAATGAAGCTTCTTCTGCATTTGTAAATTGTTTCTCTTTCCTGAACAAGTGCCTGGATGTGGAAAGGGAGAAAACCAGCTCCGAGACAGTTTGAAATAACCCCTTTTTGCAACCGTACAGTTCAGTATCAGTGTACCTTTCTTCTCATTGTACTCACAGATTTTCGCTCTGGCCTGCTGAAAAAGGTTGTTTCCCTCCCCAGCTGCACCTGCATTCATTGCTTGTGTGTGGTCTCTTGCATCACCACAATGCTGATGTTATCTCCTGCTCCTAACTCAGAAGGGCTGGAAAGCAATGGCTAGAGCACATTAATAATAAGCAGTATGTATCAGGAGCTTGGGGGCTCAAGGGGTTAGAAAATACTTGCCTGGAAAAATATGTCTTGCAATACTTGCATCTGACCAGATTCCAATCCTTGTGAAGCTAAATCAAGCAGTCAAAGTTCCCTGTGATGAATAAGTAACATACAGAGAGCAGTTTCTGCACTTTAGAATAGCCCTCTGTGCCTCATAAAGCCATTTAATGAAGAGGGGGCAAGAATTAAAGTATTTTAGATACAGTTTATGTGGTCCCCAGAAGTAAAGAGATATCTGAAAGTTTGATGAAAAGTCAAGATCAGAAATCTTATATGCCAAGGAATTAATTAACCAACATTTTTTTTGTTCTTATCTTCACTGTATCTGCAAGGGCAGATAGCCAATTCAAAGCCTGAATTCAATTGGGAATAGATTTTGCTGTTCTATATTCCTTATTTGTTGCAACATCTCTTGGAACCTGAGAGTTGGAAATTATATTTTCATGTTGGAGCTGTATTTTCACAAATCCTGGAAGTTAAATAACTCTTAGAATAACAGAGAAGATATTACATTGCCAACTAGAGTTGATATTCTCTTTCATTATTTGTTTCTATAAATAGGTATGATCTTTTTTTTCTGGAACATAGTCTCATGTAGAGCAATACCTTTTCCTCAGATGGCATCAAGAGGCACAAAGTAAGCTTAAAGTTATCCACTCTCCTTACTCCACCTCCCCTCAAAGCTCTCACAAGAGACAGGGCAGATTAAAGGGCATGTAGTCATGTTGCTACACAGGAGTCCCAATGATTCTGAACCTTTCAGAGATAAAACTGGAACTACAAAATACACATTCTGCTTGAGAAGCCATTCTTTCATATTAGGTGTCCTTAATGTTTTGTCACCTTTCTGCACTTTCCCAAAATAAACTATAGGATTACTAGATCCACAAGAACTGCATGCACAGAGAAGGAGGATTTCCATGGCCCCCTAATGCCCGAGAGGCTGTCACTTCAACAATTTGTTTAACAACAGAGGTGATACATATTGGTGTTGAGGAATAGAGCTGGTGCAGGTAGCTGAGTTTGGAAGCTGCAGTTTGAGATGCAGATTGAGCTCCGGGTGGGACCATGAGACAAGAGGCCATGAGCTACCAACAAAGGTATTTAACAAAGGGCACAAGAACCAGAGGCCAGCCAGGTGAATGGACACTTGGAGACACAGAAGGAATGTAGAACTCAGGAGAAGAGCGAGACTTGCACCCGGCCTGGACTGTGAGGGAATACAAGCCCAGGGGTTCCTCTGTTGGGAGTCTCTTCTCAGCAGCATCAGCTCGTGCTGCTTCTGTGTTACTGCAC